>CM022949.1:75788130-76063313 GCA_012931725.1 Litsea cubeba | reverse complement strand
CGCCCCCGCCTGCGACGCCCGCTGCCGCGCCGCCCGTGCCTGCGACGCCCTCGCCCCGTTGCCGCCCCCCGCCTGCGACGCCCTCGCCTGCGGCGCCCGCTGCCGCGCCGCCAACGCCTGCGCCGCCCACGCCTGCGGCGCCCGCTGCCGCGGCGCCCTCGCCGCCCAGCAGCACCTGGCGGGCGCTCGCCGTCGCATCGCTCGCGCCGTCGCCTCTTTTGCTGCCTGTCTCCATCTTTTTCTCTCCCAATGGTTTTTCTGCAGAGGCTAGTTTCTTTCTTTTGAAGAAATACTACTCTAGGGTTTGTTTTATAGCTTGAGTTTTCAAAAGAAGAGTAGACCAAGCCGGGAGGACTCTCCGAGATACATATCTAAAGGAACTAACAGATAGACAGAGTTACAACCAAGAAAAAGAAAGATTTTTCAGGAAGAAGAGAGTTGGATGCACAGAAAGCCCCACTTTCAAATATTATCAAACGCGGGACTTGAGGGGCAAATGATGGGTCAGGCCCAACCCGGATTGCGGTAAAGAGTCAGGTCGAGACAACCCGGTCCGTCCTAGGTCATGGGTCGAGCCAGTTTAGCTCAGCGGATATTCGAAACTCGTTGAAGGAAGCCTCGTCACGTCAAGGCCTCCGAGTCATCACAACGAAGTCCTCCCCTCACCCGCTCTTACCAAATCTCGCGAAGAAACTCTCACCTGCCCTCCACCTTGCTCGCTCCTCGAGGACACGTCTGAGGCCCCAAGCCCTCCGCCTTGCTCGTTCCTCGAGGACACGTCTGAGGCCGCCTTGCTCGTTCCTCGAGGACACGTCTGAGGCTCCGGGCTCCAGAGAGACGTTACTTTATTTTTGAATCCCATCTGTTGGGGAAGTGTTATAAATTCAGGGTCTCCTCATCACTTGAGGGGCAATGATTAAAATATTATTCACCTCTCTCTCGCTTGTAATCCATCTTACCAATCAGAGATCACTATATTCAAAGTGGACGTAGGTCATACAGACCGAACCACTATAAGTTCTCTCTCTCTCTCTCATTTACTCACCTAGCATTTATTACTTGACCGGTGGTGTCCGAAACCCATTTTTGGCATCATCAAATATGAAAAAAGGTCATACATAAACAGTGGAAGAGAAGGTCCAGGGTGCCAAAACCTGAACTCATCTCAAGGATCCAAATCCAAGTTGGATCAAAATCTATAAGCCCATAATCATGGCTCCTAATATACCTAGCCAAGCCAAGGAGATTCACCCTTCGATAGGCCATCTGTGTAATGTGCACTTTGTGCAGGCTATTGGATGATCAGTCAACTACGGGGACCTGCCCTTTTCTGCCTAAGTTTTAAATGGGGGTTCTCATGGGTGAGATTGGGCTAGTATGGGCAAAGCTAGTCCAAAGGCCAGCCTGTTATTGGGCCTAATATTTAGGCACGGGTCCATAGTGCGTGCCTGAAAGCCAGGCCCAGGACCATCCACATTTGCTACAAGTAGTCCTCTGTGCTAAAATTTTCAAGTCGGGTTGTGCGTGGCTGGTCCTTTTAGTATGTTTAGGCCAGCCCCTGGCCCATTTAATTACTAGGCCAAAAAGTTAGACATGTGTGAACAGGAGCGGAACCGGAAATTTTATTTAGGGGGGGGGGGGCAAAGAAAAAAAAATATTATAAATAAAATTGCAATGTAAAAGAAATTATAAAAGAGAAAGTGGATTTGTTATTCTTCTTCTTTATTCATGCCTTAGGGTTTGTTGGGTAAATGCCGTGGAAGAAGAAATTGTCCGCGGAATCTATTTCCTACCACCCTAGGTGGGAAGCACGAATCCACGCCGTCCTGGAATTGAAGCACAAACGGAGGGGAAAATCGGGACATTTCGTCGCTGCACCAAACGCATACCGGCACCTTGTCTCATCCTCTTTCCACGACAAACTTCTCTGTGCAAAACCATAGGCTTCCTGTTCTGCAGCTTTAGTTTCCGACGGGGGTAGAAGGGATTTTCAAAACCTCTCTATCAAGAAAAGATAATGTAAAATCCCAAAACTCCCTATATTTTCACCGCTGCACCAAATAAGTAGAAGAAAGCTCTAGATTTTAACCCTTTTTCGTTGAAACGTCGCTTGCATAAACAAAACTTTAAAGTCTTTACAAGATATGCTTTCTCCTCTTCTACTCTTGGATCATAAGATTTGGGGCAAGTATAGATGGTTGGAATGAATATTAAAAAAAATTATCTTCCCCAACTCCATTAAGCGTTGTTTATTTGTTCTTCTTTTCTTCATTTCCTTTCCTTCCTTTTTTTATTTCAAGTTTTTCTTAAAATCAGCAGTTTTTTTGTTTCCTTTTTTCTAAGAGTCAAACCATCCCCCCCCCCCCCGTGTGTGAAGCCCATGCGCTTAAACAAACACTCCGTTCCATGATCACCGTAAGTTTTAAGCGCACAATAGCTTTGACAAGGGAAAAATATGACCCTAAACCTTAAACCCTAAACCTAAAATTATAACTGCATGAGTCCATCAATATTGCCTTTATATGTAACTTTAACTCTTGATGGGCTGGGCCTAGCCTCCAGTTGAGGGCCAGGGGATGAATCCAGGAGAGACCATTAGATCCAATAATAAAATGGGTTGAGCTTAGATAAGCTTTGGCCTGGCCTGGCCAGCCCATGAACACTTTTATTCTATGCTATCGAGTTTTGCATTGCTTGGCAAGTTTAATGCTTAAACTGGTCAGATTTCCACCCTTAGCTTTTAAAAATCCCAACCAACCTTTTAAATTATCATGCTATTTGTTTGGAACAGTATTTACCCAATGGTATTATAATATTTTAAAAATATTGTTAAACAATGGGTGTACAGGGATTGGATTGATGGGATTAGGCCAAATCCGTCACCAATCCATTACCTATGGATTGATGGATTTGGAATCCATCACCAATCAATGGTTGTTAAAAACCGATCTGATCCGATCCGTGGACGATTGGATCGGATCGTTTTAATCCGTTCAATCCGTTGAATCTAATGTTAAAGAAAAAGATCAAACGTATTGTAAAGAGTTTCAGCATACAAACTAACAATCCACAAAAAATACAAATTACAAATATATATTTTTGTCCCGAAAGCTACCTAATTGATCAATACAAAGAGCTGTTTTTATCTACATTACAACCAAAAGAGATCTAATCAACAAATAAAACCAAACATGTTGTTAAATTCATAAAAATCACACTCTATCTATTAGAACATTGAACTTTTACATTTTGACCCCTGAAGTTTTTTCTTCTTTTACACTTAGACATCTTAACATATATTTAGACCCCTTAAGTCTTTTTTATTTATATTTAATATCAACGGATCGGATTGGATTAAATCCGCGGATTGAGGGTGAAATCCATCACCGATCCATTGCTAACGGATTACTAGGGGTGTGTATGGATCGGTTCGGGTCGGTTTTGGGTTAAAATCGCCAACCGAATCGACCATATCGGTTTGTATATTATGTGAGCCGAGCTGAACCGACACAATGGATTTATCCGATCCGCAACCGACCCGACTAGTGTCCACCATATCCACCACCCAATCCAACCCGATTTTTTCATGGATATCAACCACCCGATCTAGCTATCCACCGACTCTACTAGTATCCACCAAGCACCAAATACATAGTCGGTCCAGATACATAGTGTTATTACCTACGCTCAAACACTTCTACATAAGCACTTTGACAAAACATGATCCCCTGTTTAAACTTTAGAGTGCAAAAAATATATTAATTGAAAACCACCAAATACTAATAAATAATTTTAGAGTTGGAATAATGCAATATAATAAAGTGGCCATTACTCGTCACATTTACAAAGATGGAAGAAGACAATTAAAAGGAAATTGTTGATGCATTTTGAAGTTTCTAGGTGTCTAAAGACATCCCACATAATCTCTTGCAAATAAAGCACCTATTCAGAAAAAAAAAAGGCAAACCATATGAAGCATTAACTTAAATAATAATATAATACAAATACTCAATTTGCTAGGGGTGTGCATGGATCGATTTGGGTTAAAACCGCTAACCGAACCGACCCAGTCGGGTTAGCAGTTTTTTTAACCGATCCGAACCGACCCTAATTGGATAGCCGACCCATTTGCCACAGATCGGGTCGGGTCGGTCGGTTTTGTCAGATCAAATGGATTTATGCACACCCCTATGGATTACAAGATTTTCAATCCGTTACCAATCCGTTAACCTTTTGTTCGGTTAAAAATCCGCGAATCGGATCGGATTGAATCAGTTTTACGGATCTGCGAATTTTTTGTGCACCCCTCACAGCATCATATGTTTGTTTGTTTTTTTTTTTTTTGTTTTCTTTATTATTGTCCATTATCTCAAATTGACCAGCTGTTTGGAGGTGTTTCTAATGAAATTGCATGTGCTTGGACTTTTTTATGCCACGTGAAATCATATCTTTATAGCATTTGAAGTACACTATTTGAATGCTAAGAATTTAAAAAACCAATATGCCTAAACGTCATTTTCGGGCTTCATCCTTTGTAAATTCTCATAATCTTAGCTTCATGAATGCTATAGAGTATATGAACATTTTGAAAACAACTCCGAGAACGATAAACCAAACCAAGCCTTTTCCCACTAGGTGGGGTCGGCTATATGGATTTGACGACGCCAATCAAATCTGTTTAGGGCCATGTCCTCCGTTAGATTCATGTAGGCAAGATCATGTTTAATAGTTTCTTTCCAACTTCTCTTGGGTCTCCCTCTCCCTCTCCTACTCTTGGCAAACTCCATGCTTTCACACATTTTAACAGGTGCCTCTGTTGGACGCCTTCTAACATGGCCGAACCATCTCAGTCGATTTTCTCTCATTTTATCTCCAATCGGTGCTATTCCTACTATGCCCCTAATCTCCTCATTCCTAATCCTATCTCTCCTTGTGATCCCGCACATCCATCTTAGCATTCTCATCTCCGCAACTTCCATCTTCTTGACATGATTATGCTTTACTGCCAAACACTCTGATCCATATAACAACGCTGGCCGTACCGCCACTTTATAATACTTTCCTTTAACCTTGAGGGAGACTTTCCGATCACACAAGACCCCCGAAGCACTCCTCCATTTGGTCCACCCGGCTTGAATCCTGTGACTTATTATAATTCTCTGCAAATAAGTTTTATCAGGATTCCCCTAACCAAACAGGTGAGGGATTCTGCTAAAACGGGAGGGCGCCTTCCCCATCTTGTTCGGTGCAATGAAGATTTAACTCCTCCTGATTTTCCGGTGCCGTTTTGAAGAGCCATTTTCTGCGCCTAATTTTCCGACTTCCATGCTGGGAAATCAAATGCCGCAGAAGAGGAAAGAGGCGGTTTCCTCCTTCGCTGTTCTACACAAACAGACCTTTAAAGAATGTCGAATTAAAAAAGTAAAATTTACAGTAAGACCCACCTATTTAAAATTCAAGCCGTTCAAAAGAATGTCATCACTGTAGAAGAGACTCTCCAAATTTACTCAAATTGGACTCGGATCCCCCATAACATTGGTTCAGCTCAACCTCATTTTGACTCGAGCTGGGGCTTAGTTGTTGCTCAACTTGGCTCATTGTTTTGACGGCTCTAACTTGGTCTACGTCCATTCATTTGTCCACTGTTAAGGAGGGATTATCTGTTTTAAGTTAGGTATGTACATAGATGTCGTGGGGCAGCAATTGTTGTCGTGAATATCATGAAGGCTGTCTCCTTTTCTCTAGCTTCTGTTTGTTTCTTTACAAGTGCGACCGCATTGCAAAGCAGACCTATTAAAATAATATTGACACCAATGTATAAAATATCTAATTCAAAATTCAAGGGCTTGTTTCAATGTGAAAGAGAGAGAAGAAGAGTCATACATTGCCAATTCAATCTCTCTCTCTCTCCCACCCACCTAACCCCAATCATGTGTGATTCACACATTTAACCAAAATGTACTCCATGATCCATCTGTGATTCATGTGTGATCCACACATCCAAATGTACCCTATGATCCATGTCTGACTCACATATTTAACCACCCACACTTTCACACACCACAAGCACAGTTGTAGTTGTTGAACAATTTGGATTCTTAGACAAAAAAATGTTTTTTTATTGATTACAAAGTAATTTAATTAAAGATGACAAGGAGACTAAGAGCCTATTATTTTAGGAGAGTTTCTAACAAGAATTTGAGATGTTGGTGTTTTTTTTTTTTTTTTTTTTTAATATAATGTGATGGTATATTCCTTGGCATTTGAAATACAATATTTATTTTGCAAGAATTCCGAATTTCAACATCCTAAAATATCTCAATTGACCTTTTGGGGTTCTTGGAATTCTAATTTCTTTAGCATTATGTTGGAATTTCAAATGCCCACTCAAGAGGAGGATCTTGGAATCCCACCTCATGGTGAAACTAGCTTTTAGAGAATTTGAAATTCTCCAAACAAGAATTCTATGAACTCATGTAAGGAAACATACCAAAATACAATAAATGGAAAGCCAAAAGTAGCATAAGAGTACTATATCAAATGCAAAACAACAACCCTAGCCAAATAGCACACTTAAAAGGAGAGAATATTCTATCCACCTTATATTTCTTTATTAGAATTCCCGACAAGGATTTGTTATGTTGAGATTTTTTAGACATGATGTAACATCTCGTCCCCTACCATTTGAAATGTCACATTTGTTTCACTAAAAATTTCAAATTTCAACCACTTAAAAGATCTAAAATTAGCTTTAGAATTCCTTGAGTTCCACTTTCTATGTATTTTGTTCAAATTTCAAATGCTCCATCAAGATGAGGGATCTACAACTCCACCTCAAAGGGGCAACTTTTGGAGAATTTAAAATCCCCCGTACGTGAATTCTTGAAATTTTAGTAAAGAAACATGTCATTTGGTAAATATTAATTACATTTATTTCCTGCAATGATTAGCATTAATGTTATATTATTATTATTATTATTATGCTAGTTTAATGAGGATTATGGTGAATAAAAACAAAAGGGATCTCTTTAAAATGAAGAAACTAAGTGATGACAAATGCATTTAAAGTCAAGCAAAGCTTGGCCTTTCCATATGGCACTGGCCTTCCAGGGATCTTTTTAAACAATTCCATGATAGGAGAGTTGACAAATCTGTTTGAAATTTAAAGATCCTCTGTAGAACACTGTGGAACATCTTCAGCTGGGGCCCAACTGCAGTACTCACACAAATTATTGATGGGCCCCATTATAGGTGCCTTTATAGTGCCAATTGTAATCCTAGGACAATTTCAATTACACAAATAATGGGCCCCACTATCTCTAGATTGATGGATGGATCTATTGAGATTTTAACAGTGAGTGCACTATTTAGTTACTGGTCCGGAGGTGCATGGGAAGCAAATCTTAGACATGATCACAAGTAATAGCCGTAAGACACGTGACATCTCATGAGTATTACGCTCACATCTGCTGGACCATTTCTCGTGACAATTTTTTTTTTTTAATAGTCCTTGAAGATATTTTAATGTGGCCCAACGTAAATAAGATTCACATAGGGCCCACCTCATCCAATTGGGCAGGAGATCCAACAATTTGGGGCAAGTGGGCCCCATTATTTGGATTTTACTTGTATAAGCGCGATTGTATATCTTATCAAGCAACTATCAAAGTCCGATAAAAAGTAGTGCAATACAATGTTGATTACATATGGTCTAAATTTCAATTTCGATCATACGATTATTAAATGTGTATCAAGAGCAATGGACAACTTAAGGTTTTAATATTTTTTTTCTTGAAAGGCCCATCATTTAAATGGTTGTGATAATTGAATGGAGAATTTTCTTTTATTAAAATATGTATAACCTATACAAAGCCCTTTTTATCCAACATCAATTTGGGAAGCCAAAATGGGTCCCATGAGATGGATTGGATTACAATTGTCCATCATTTCCCTATATCACTTCTGGTGTACCTTTAATCAAAGATCATTTAGAGAAAGTGAGATCTGAAGTCCCAACCCTAATGATCATTAATTGAAGTTCAAAAGAAGCAAGAAGACTGCATTGATAAGAAAGGACTCCAACCATGTTTGTAAATCATCTTGATCCTGCAATAGCAATCAATGTGCATGTGTAGCAATTTAAAATAAGGTGAATCATGGCAAAAATAAGGGTGTCAGATTAAATATTAAGATAATAACAAAGGGGTTGCCAGATCAGGTTAGGGTTTTGTGGGGTTGTGCTATCCAAAACAAACATCAGAAAATTGAAACTTCATGTTTTTGTAATGCTTATGTGGATTGTGGCCCCTTCTTTGATGTCATTTATAACGGGGTTATGGAAACTTTTGGGTTCTATTCTAACCATCTTCATTCCATGTGGCCCATTCTTCTATGAAGGTAGAATAATACCCTAAAATATTTTATCTGATCCAATAAATATTTACCTACCGGTAAAGAAAATACTTACCCACATACAAAATACAAGTCTCTAAACCGCAACCTCTTGTTTCCGACCCGTGATCCTAGCCCACATAAGATAATATTGCAAGGTGTTAAGAGAAATAGAATCCCCCAAGTGTTGTGGTGCCTATGTAAGGCTTCCATTATAAATGAAACCTTTTTTTTTTCCGAAAAAGGGTCTCCATACCCAGGGGCGGACCCAGGCTTTGATGACCTGAGGCGACCGCCCCAGGTTGATTTTAAATTCTTCATTGATTTAAATGGGCCCCCCATTAATATTTATCTAAACACTATACAATCGCCCCATGTCCGAAGCACATATGTCTAAATAGTAAATAATCACCCCACCTAAATAAAAATTCTGGGTCCGCCCCTGTCCATACCATTAGTGTTGATAGAAAATATGATGTGGTGCTTTTACTTTCCACTACAATGTAAATGGTGCATAGAAGAGTAGGGTAAGACTGAGGATTTTAAATAATGTCTAAATTGTTGACGCGACATTTTTATTTTCATGTTCCATAGAATTATTAAACAAATTATTAGGTTGGGTTTATGACACAACAATTTGTAAAATCACAAAATTGCGGGCACAAAAATGAAGTCCCATCTTCTCAAAATTAGTCAATTTCCATGGGCCACATTATTGGTGAAGCATCCCATCTTATTAACACTTCAAAACCTTAAGAAGACTTAGACCTAATGGCTAGCAGTCCCCACTGTTTAAGCTGGAAAAGAAAGCTACTGTCATTGTATAATTCTTTTTCCAAGGGGAAGTGGATAAATATCTCATAAATCTAAAAACATGCTTCAAAAATTAATTAGCTATGTTATCATAATGTCATTTTATCATGATTTCTATTGTGCAACACAGACAGAATTATTCAAAATTGTATCAACTGTTACAACATTACTCTTTTGGTCATCTATTGTTTTCGAATGGAGTGATCAACAAAAATTTCCTTCAAGTTTGCAAGTGGCTAGTCATCCTTATGGACCGAGCACCAAATGGACCATTACAAAGATATGCAATTTTAGTTATTTTAGATCTTCCATTCCACCTACAAATGATGAATGGATCTTTTGATCTTTGGTTGGATCATAGTTAATGTCCTCTAGATCGAACATCATGGTTTCCTAGGCATGCCAATGGTTAAAGTCACAGAATGTTGCAGCAATTTATCTTCTTATTTCTTCAGTCCCTCTAACCAATCGTGAATCTCTTTGAATGTAACTTTTGTTGTAGTACAATGCTCTTGCAGCCAATCAAACGGCTAGATCTGTCCATAGGATAATCCAAATGACAAATTAATGGACTGATGGACGGATTTCTCCAATTGAAAAAAAAAAATTAAGTGTTTAACGCCTAATGGGCTCAGAACTTTTTTAGTTAACTTGCACAATTCAAAGAGCGAAAGGAATACGGAACTTCAGACAATCTAGTGGTAAGGGCATCCATCTCACATGCCTACCCAAGAATCGATTCTTGGATGGTGGGTGTGTTTAAATCAATTTAAACATATCCACCTTCAAATTCAGATAAAATATACCTGTGAATTTACATGTGTGAGATTATTCCTCACCAGCTAGAGTGAAATGTCAGCCCAAGTCTATATGGTTTAAACAAGTTGGATGCACTTCACATAGAACTTGCAAGTGGCGTGTACAGTCTACAAGTCAAGTTCAGATTACCTCCCACTACACAAAACTAATCGCTCGCTTTAAACAATCACAAAACTAATCTCTCTCTCTCTTCCCATCTATAAAGAATGCTCCTCCTTTGTATTAGAAAATGTGTGGCTTCACTGCCATGGTCCCACGACAGATCAAGCAATGGCCATGCAGGGCCGGCCCTGAGTTTCAAGGGCCCTAGACAAGTTATTAAAATGGGGCCTATGTAAAAGAAAAAAAGTTCACACCTATTTTAAAGCAGAAAATGGTGTATTTTTGCCATGTTTAAAAAGTATAAGACTCAATTTTAAGTTACAAAATACAACCAAAAAAAAATAAAAAATAAAAACTAATAAATAAAACAACTGTAATAATGAACACTACAAGTTGGCTCGTCAAATTGGTCATGAGATGTTGTATATTTCCTTATGGTACTTATGTTTAGTTTTTGCCATGGTTATTCAAGTTTTTTGTTGTTTTTCCTGTGGATATGGCCAATTGATGCCCTCCCAGAATACAAAATTCCTCCACATTCTACAAGCCAATAATACATAAAGCCTTCTGTAACACTGAAAAAAAACTTGGCAAAAGTTCAAATGGCCAACCCAATCAAAACAAAAACCCAACCAAAACTCTCAAAAACTTCCTAAAGTCGGTTAAACATTTCCTCAAACAAACAATCTTCCAAAACTAAAAAACCAAGTTGCATCCTCAAAATGTCAATAAACCCACAACAATGGCTTCTAATCACAAAACTAAACAAACTTCAAACTCTAATACCCTTTATCTCAAAACCATTTTCTACAGTAGCAACAATAGCAGCAGAGGTAGACGAAAAAGGTGGAATTTCAATAAAAGATGTGAAAATATCAAGTAGACCCTTATATCTTGATATGTAAGCAACATCACCTGTTGGGGGGGCCCTATTTCTTGACAAACATTTGGGGGCTCCAGCCAGCCGGCTGTGTGGGCTGTCCCCAGGGCCGGCACTGTGGCCATGGACCAAGGCGGTCTTGTTATGTTAAAGTTGTAATTGGGATCAATTGGTTAAAGAGTTAGATCCGGCATCAAGTGATGGGAATTTTAAGAGGGGTAGAGATCCAAATGGTTAGTAACTCGTTGGGATTGCTTATGTAAGGGAGTTGGTCTGTCCAAAAAGACCCAATGGAGCTCGAAGAAACTACATCACACCGAAACACACAGCACCAAACTGGTATCTATATCCATTTTGAGGCTAGCACTGTGGAGCCCACACGTACACAATACCATCAAGGGGAAAACATAAATCTTTACATGAATTTAGGGTCAATCGATGTCAATCTAATCAAAGGATCATAAGTTTAATGCTCTATAAATTTTATTATATCACTAAATCTGACTCTAGAGGGAAGGTGTGTCTCAGAGGATTAGATCATAGGTGACCCACCTATTCCAGAATGGAAAATGGCAGGTGTAGAGGTCCACACTTTTTTAATGTATCTTATGAACACAAACACTTAATCCTTGTAATGATAATCAAAATATTTGGGTCCCCCACCCCCCAACTTGACCCCATAAGAATTTTTAAAGGACTAGAGTCAAGATTAGAACAGAAGACTTTGGAAGTTCAACAAGAGGCAGCTAATCATCCCTCAGTTTCTGTGTCATTCCATCCAAAAATCCAAAAAACTCTATAGAGGAACCAACCAATCACCACCACACGCTTTCTTTTGAAGCTACTAAAGCAAACAGCTGACTTTTCAAACAACCCCACTCTCCCCACTCTCCCAATCAATCTCTTACAAGTAACAAGTAACAACTCTCCCTCCCAGAGAAATCAATAGCATCAATTCATCATCATCTCCAATCCAAAAGCCAAGTAATAAATAAAGAAAGTTCAAAAAACGTCTTGAGTCACGACCAAACCCACGAATCCCCAAACAAACAGGCACATATATAAGGGAAAGAATGAATAAAGAAACCGTGTAAATTTCGAATTCCAACCCGCTCCAAAAAATCTTCCAATCCACTTCACCAAATCCCCCCAAAATGAAAACCCATCTCTCGATTCTATTCCTTTTTAATACCCAGATCTTAGTTTCCTTGATTTTGTGCGTGATCTCTGCTAATCTGATCGATTTCCTCTGCTCCTTTTAGTTTTCTTTGCAATATAAGCAACACAGAATTCTAGACCACCCAATACCATCTTCCACTTGATTCCTTTTCTTTGTTTTCCTTCTTCCGATCTACGCAAAGTTTTGAACTTTTTCCTTTAATCTCCAATACCCAGGTTTCAGTTTCTTTTATTTCAATTGGATTCTCCTACAATTTCATCATCAATTTCCTCCTCTTCTTTCTCCCCTGTTTTCTCTGTTGCAGTTTCTCATTGATTTTGGATCACCCATCTTTTCGATTCTCTTTTTTCCATTCTGTTTCAATTTCACTTGTTTTGGTTGAATAGGTTTCTTGTCATCTCCTTGTGAGTTTTGCCCATATTCTGATTTTATTTCCTTGTACCAATTTTTTGCTTTCTGGGTTTTTCAGTTTACAGGAAAATATCTTCATAACCTGTTCAATTTTGTTACAATTCTCATCTGGGTCTCTGTTTCACTTTGATGTGTATAACAATGCCAATTCATAGAGACAGGGTGAGATTCAATGTTGGTGGTCGGATCTTTGAGACAACCTCAACCACTCTTGCGAACGCCAGCCATGATTCCATGTTCAGAGCCATGCTTGACGAGAATTGGAATTTACCGACGGGCGGTCCCGAAGAGCACTTCATCGACCGGAACCCCGCATGCTTTTCGGTGCTCCTGGACCTCCTCCGGACCGGCGAGCTCCACATTCCACCCAACATGCCTGAGAAGCTACTCTACAGAGAGGCCAGCTACTACGGCCTACTCGACCATGTTCGAGCAGCAAAGTGGGGCCAATTTGATGGCAACCGCCTCAGGCTGGCCAATTCAGTTGCAGGCCGGGCTCCCGGCGATGGGACCGCCATCCGCGCAGGCCCGGATGGCGGTTGCTGCGTTGCCCATGGCAGCATGGTTCATGTCTATGATTGGATGCTGCAAGAGCACCCTCCTATCAATCTTGATTACAAGAGAGTGAATGACATTGGCTACATTGATTCGGAGAACATCGTAGTCAGCGTTTGCGAGCGGCCTGGCCGTGGCGATAGTGGCATGGGGCTTTTCAGCTCATCTACTGGTGATCTCAGGCACAGGTTTCAGGTTAGTCATGACAATCAGTTCAAGAGCTTCACTGCAGGAGCTTTGAGCTTTAGTTCTGATTATGACAGGATATTTGCTAGTTGTAGAGGTAGAAGCAATGAGTATGGAATTGGAGTGTGGGATCAAGAAACTGGAAAGCAAGTAGATTTCTTCTATGAATCTCCTGATTGGTCTCTTGGTGATGCTGTCAAGCTCCAATGGCTAAACGGAAACAACTGTTTGATGGTTGCAACCTTCTTTCCCAGGAAAGACAACTGTTACATTAGTGTTCTGGACTTCAGGGAGAAGAGCATGGTTTGGTCTTGGTCTGATCGAGGAGCACCCAGGACCCTCGACGAGAAGCCGGTCCTTGATGCAATCGCGATGGAGGAAAATGGCTCCATTTGCGTGGTGAATCAATATGATGATCTGGGATTCATGGACTTGAGAATCAATGGGGGGTTTGGGGGGGTTGTGCGATGGAGTTCAAGAAGCCGGCTTTTGAAGGAGAACATGCCGGATGAGCTGTGTTATCCAAAGCTGGCTGCCCACGGCGGGCAGCTATTTTCATCGATGAATGATAGCATATCAGTCTTCAGCGGGCCAGATTGGGTGTTGACGTCTAGGCTGAAATGTAGCTATGGAGGTTCAATTTGTGATTTTTCAATAGGCGGTGATCGGCTCTTTGCTCTCCATAGTGAGGAGAATGTGTTTGATGTGTGGGAGACTCAGTCTTCATCAACTTTCTAGTATACTTATAACCGATGTTTTGTTTCTGGAATTGGTATTCTAATTTGTTAGACTAGTCCATGTTATCATGGACTGGGATCTGAAAAGGTCTCTGTTCCTGAGAAGAACAGGAGGCTCAGCATAGACTTTAGTGTAAAAAGAAAACAAAAAAACACAGAGAGACAGTGTGTGTGGGTTTGATTTGGATGTTTTATGAGTGTTTCATAATCTCTACTATAGAATGATTGGCTTTCAATAGGGTTGTTGATGTTGTCACAGTGACAGTTGATTGCTAAACCACCATAACTTGAAAGATTGCTTCAAGGGTAATTTTCAATTATTTTGAATGTTGTGTTACAGACAGGTTTCAGCTGTTTCTCTTTTCTCTCTTTTTTCTTTCATGGATTGACCAGTTCTTTTGCTTTCACCTTTTATTTTCAAAAGTAGGGATGGGATATTCAAAGCCCAAGAAAGCCCTCATCTCTCTCTAACTTTGGCCCCCTTTTCAACCGTTCTACATGACCCTGTGTTCTCTATTCACAAACAGCTTGGCTGTAAAAGAAGATTCTGTTCAAAATCATGTGAGCCATAACAACTGCCAAGTTATGTCTTCCAACAAAACGAATCTGAGTGAAAGATGGTGTGCTTGCGTTAGTTTGAGGTAATTTTGACATCACAACTGATTATGGAAAATATGTGATCCTGAATAACACAGCCACAGAGAACTTGCCAAGGCACCCCCAAGCACATGCATGCCGGGTTGTCCTTGATGATCCAGACCATTGATTTGATGGACCCATCACTCCCGAAAGAAGGGAATACAGCAACTTCTGGGGTACAACTCTCCATGATGGGCCATCAGATTAATGGCCTTGATAAAAGAATAATAAAATATAAAGGGGGAAGGGGACCATTACAATCTGTAAACTGGGTTGAGGCCATGGCCCCCTATACGTCATCCCAGACATGAACTCTTCTCTTGGGGCCAAAGTGCTTCCTGACATACCCACATGCATACCACTAGACTTGTGTGCCCTCTTTACCACTCATGACCCCAAGCTCAAGCCATCTGTCTTTGGGTTTCACACATTCAATTTCAAACACCTTGTTTGCTCAAAAAATGGTAAAAAGATATTCCCATTTATTTCATCCACCAAAAATCAGTTGCTTGTTTCCTTAGTAAATGGTCAGACTAGACTTAATCATCCTTAATTAAATCTACAGACAATGGTTGGAAATTAAGAAACCCCATTGATGAGATACCATTCAGTATCATTCAACTAAAGAAGTGAAATTGCATGTCAAAGGTAGGTTCTTTTCTGTTATGTCTATCACAATCAACAGCAATCAGTCTAGTATTCAACTCTTGTACATTAAGTAATCACATTGGGTCCAGTAAACTTATTTCCTTGATGGAATAAAATACTGTGTTTCTGACAGCAATATCATAACTCACTTGACAAGACTCCACAAGAAGTAAACTTACCTTACAGTATACTAAATGTCTGTCGGTCCCATAATGCTAAGAGAAAAGGAGTATTTTAAGTTTTAGCAGAACCTTCCTGTCAGCTTGCTGCATGGATTTCCTGGTTCAAATCCTTATGCTGCTCAATTATCTAAGATTTTTTTAATGTAGTTCAATTAACCCGGAAGACTATCATAAATACTTAATAAATGAATAAGTCTGTTTGTACATAAGAACTTTGCCTAATTTGCATTGAATTCCCATAGCAAAGGGGGCTCACTAGGAGTAAAGGTGAGGAGTGAAAAGGGTCTGAAGGTAGAGATGTGGATGGGACCATCACTTTCTTAGAATAGATGTAGATGTATATGGGAACATCACTTCCTTTGAATTTTAACATGGTAATGGATGGGGTGTTAATTTCATGTTGAAGGAGAGTCAATTTGATGCCCTCTATGTGTCGATCTTCACCTTTAATCCTTCACTTTTAGCCCCTTCATACAAAGGAATATCTTAGAAATGTAGGAACTAGATACTGATTTACATAAATGGACCCTTGTATTGAATCAACTTAATCCCAGAGTAATTATACGCTGAATATTGACTTGAGAATATGCATAAATCTCCTAGAGTCTGCACATTTGGGCCTATATGGTTGAATGGAAAATCTTCTCCTGCAGGAGTGAGCATCCAGACCATCACCAAAGGCGGTCTCCAGGTCCCACATGACAAACGGAACCAATGTGCAAGTGCACAGGAGAAAATCGTCGTTCAATGTCCAGGTTGTTGACACAAAGTAGTACACACACACACACACACACACATATATATATATATTCAAACTCAAGCCTAGGAATACTGCAAATATCTTCAGATCCAGGAACATGAATGGGCTTAAAAAAATTATAAGTGCAACAGTGAAAGATAACCAAACAAATAAACAGTAGGCAAAAATAAAAAAATCATCCCGTCATAAGATATTTTTTAAGCTCAATTTGTGAATCTATATTATAACAATCTATGAAGTTGACCAAATGGTTTACACACATTCTTGGATTTTTTATGCTAGTCCAATGGTATTTTTGCATTGTTTTGGTCATTATTAGCTAAGTGGCCTAGAAGAAAATTTTCTAGCACCACCCCACCTCCTCAAAAACCCATATTATTGCATTATAGAGGAAAATTAGCAGAATGTTAAAAGTACACGAATAACAAATATACCAGTATTTAGTTGAAAAAATGGAAAAATTCAATGCTAAATCATGCATAATCAGGCATCACTTTCCTAAGGAATGCTATCGGAAGAGATTCTTCGGGAGCAATGTCATCAAAAGGTACATAGTTTTTCTCCTTGTTGTAGACATGACATGTTGTCATAATTGTCTTCATTAAACGCCAATTCCAGGTGGCTTCATTGAGATACTGTAGAAAAGAAATCCCAAAAGAGAAGTGCTAGTCAATCAGATTCCTTGAACACCAAAATGGACTTCAAATGCAAATCAAGGTACACAGCATTTATGGCTGGGTACCCCAAAAGGCCAAGTGATTTAGGCATTTAGGTTGAAAGGATGATTAGGGCAGCATTGGAGATGGAAATCACAAGGAACTTGTATCTAAATCAACACTAATGGTTCTGACTGAATGACTATGGGTGGAAAAGGCAACTAAATAGAGTTCCACCAAATTTGGTTTCCAAATTCCATTGCCCCAGATGTATAGCAGAAAAGATAACACAGTTATTTGAAAAGATTACAAGTTGGAGTGTTTCAAAAAGCATGATCTGATAGATGAATTCTCGCTTCTTGGATAACTGAAAATTTACCTTGCCCCAGTTCTCTTGGAGTGATTGATGCGCTGCTTGGAGATTGTAGCTTGGAATCCTGGGAGAAATATGGTGTGGGATGTGCACGTTGATATCATGACATAGGATCTCTATCCTGTCCACAAGAAATAGTAAAACTCAATTATGCTTTTGACATTTCTCAGCAATTTAAGGTTTGAAGGGCATGTCTATGAAATTAGTAGACTGTCACCAGTGTTTTTCAAAACCAAACCAGCACGGACCAGCTGGTTGAACCAGCTTTGACCAGAACGGTACCTTCACCAGTCCAGTTAGATTTAAACTAGGAAACCAGGAAAATACCAGCACTTGAACCGATTGGAATTGCCATTAGTTATTTTAAAATGTTTTTTTTTTATTTTTTTTCATTCATTTTTTTATGTGACGGTTTAGCCTGGTTAAACTGGACAGTCAAACCATGTTGTACTAAACCTTCCACTCCAATCAGTTCATCCTCCGGTCCAGTAATTTAAGTAACATTGATTGTCACTGGAAAGATGCACTGCTCCAGGATTATTTGCAGTAATATGTTCTAAATTTCAAATCACTTATTGTAGGATAGGGGTACAATATATAGAACATGGGTCACCCAAAAGATTGAGGAAAAGAAAACATTTTCATGAAAATACAAGTTCTGAGTAATTATAGCTGCAGCATGGAAGCAGCCAGAAAGCAAACTTTGCAGTTACAATCCACATTGTTTGATTATTATGCAGTTTCTACACTAACTCATGAGGAATTATAGTTTTGTGAGGCAAAAGCAGTGTCCATGATTTAGTCATCCAGACTGTTAATCTGATGGGCGTCGTCGTGGAATGGTGGAAGAGATAACAACCTTAGAACCATAGTTATCAGAATCCTACTATTCGTATCTCGAATCTTGGAAAACGATTTGTATCTATGCAACGAATCTCATTTAGAGAGGAAACTTGGGATTCATGTGTGAATCCTACGATTCAATACTCGTTCCATTGAATCTTACGATTCAAGCGATTCGGCTAAAAGAGAATAGCTACAACCAATAGGTTAAAATTAATAATCTTTTATATTTTTTTTCCTTTTTTTATGCTTTCTTTCTTTTACCGCTTTTATTTTTAAAATGTTCCTTAGTAGTTAACGAAACCTCCTAAGAATTTTTTGTGGCTGTGATGAGGTCTCAAAGATGAATAAAGAACATGCATTTAATTAAAGCATTCAACTGTACGTATGGTGCTTGTCTATATCTTCTTCTTTTTTAATCTAATTTGGTTTTTTTCTTCACAAACACTTTCTTAACTTCAAGGGATCCTACCGTGTAAGATTGTTGGTTTAAATTTTATTTTTATTTTTATATTTTGATTTAAAGATAATAAAATTTATATATATATATATGTGGGAGATGCTCCTATGAGAGATATCTTTCACCTTAAATGAGAGATTGGGTGGGGGCCTGTCAGAATGGAAAGAGCAAAATGAGAGGAAGAAGTTTGGAGGAAAAGTTGATCCCTCAATTGAGGATCGACTCACCATTTTATAATCATATTAACCCTAATTACATGCTATCAATCAGCAGGATTACAATCAGAATATAAAGAATAAAGAATGTAAATCTCTATACATGGAAGAAAATCTATGAGATAAGATGTATGACAAGCTGTACAAGACTCAATACAGTCCCACACGTGGGATATCCTTCTTGGGCCTAGATGGGCCTTAGTTATCTTCTACACTGGGCCTTAGTTATCTTCTACACTCCCCCTCAAATTGATGTGGTAAGGCAGAAAACATCAATTTGCTAGTGAGATCATGATGACGCGTTTTGGGAAGAGCTTTTGTGAAGATATCCGCCAACTGGTTAAGAGTAGAGACATGAGGCAAAGTGATCTTCTCCGTAACAACATGCTGACGGATGAAGTGGCAATCAATCTCAATGTGCTTCGTTCTTTCATGAAAGACCGGATTGTTTGCAATTCTCGTAGCACTGGTGTTGTCCCCATGAAGAGGTGTAGATCTACCAATGATGACACCGAATTCACAGAGAAGAC
Organism: Litsea cubeba; assembly: GCA_012931725.1. NCBI lineage: Eukaryota > Viridiplantae > Streptophyta > Magnoliopsida > Laurales > Lauraceae > Litsea > Litsea cubeba. Next base: position 76,043,933 of record CM022949.1, on the reverse strand, counting down.
GGCGTAGCCAGATGATTTCAGCACTTGCAGATGACATGGCCCGATATTCAGCCTCAGCAGAAGATTTAGAGACAGTGGTTTGCTTCTTACATTTCCACGAAATCAAGGAGTCCCCAAGAAACATACACCAGCCAGTGGTAGAGCGCCGAGAATCTGGGCAACCAGCCCAGTCAGCATCCGAATAAGCTGATAAGTGCAGAGAAGCGCCCGAAGAGTAGAAGAGACCATGGTTAAGGGTGCCTTTGACATAGCGGAGTATGCGCAAGGCAGCAGCAAGGTGAGGTTTGTGAGGATTGCTCACAAACTGGCTAATCGTATGAACGGCATGAGAAATATCTGGTCGGGTCATAGTTAAGTAGAGTAAACTACCTACTATTCGCCGAAAAACAGAAGGATCATCTAGGGGCTGGCCATCATCCCTACGGATCTTGCTGTTCAATTCCATAGGAGTATCAAAAGTGTGAGCATCATCAAGTTGTGCCGAAGTGATTAAATCTTTAGCATATTTCCGCTGATGAATCCGAATGCCAGATTTGCTACGTATGAACTCCAGCCCTAGAAAGTAGGTGAGAGGACCAAGATCCTTCATTCTGAAGTGGCGAGTGAGATGACGTTTGAGATCCGTAATACCGGCACTATCATTGCCACTGATAATCATATCATCAACATAGACTAAGAGAAATGTGTAGCCTTTTGATGTCCATCGGAGGAAGAGGGAACTATCAGAGTGACTCTGGCGAAATCCAGCTTGAAGGATAGCGGCCCGAAATTTATCAAACCAAGCCCTGGGAGCCTGCTTAAGTCCATAAAGAGCTTTCCTCAATTTACAAACATGGTGTGGAGGACAAGCATAACCCGGAGGTGGTTTTAAATAAACAGTTTCATGTAAGTCGCCATGAAGAAAGGCGTTTTTGACATCCATTTGCCATAGGGGCCAGTTACGGGCTGCAGCTACACGAAGGAGGGTGCGAACAGTGGTCATTTTAGCCACTGGTGCAAATGTCTCCTCATAGTCAATGCCATACTCCTGCTTGTAACCCTGTGCCACCAATCTGGCTTTGTAGCGGTCAAGACTCCCATCAGAGTTAACCTTTATAGAGTAGATCCATTTACTGCCAATCACAGAGGTGCCTTCAGGAGTCGGTACCAAGTCCCATGTGTTGTTTGCTTCAAGAGCAAGCAACTCCTCAGTCATAGCATCCTGCCAATATGCAATCTTCGAAGCCTGTGAATAAGAGGTGGGAATAGGAGCACTATCCAAAGAAGTGAAAAGAGCAGGGAAGCCATATCTGTCAGGAGCAACAGAAGGACGACTAGAGCGTCGCAAGGGTATAACACTATCGGTGGAGGAAGTATTAATACCTGAGGTTGTAGGAGGCAGTATTGGGAGATGATCAGGAGAAGGAGGCCCCACAGGAGGAACCTTGTTACGCCGGACATAGACCTTGGTAATAGGTGGTGGTGGAGAAGTAGGTGCAGGAAATTGTGGCAGATAAGAGACAGCAACAGGATGTGTATCCAAACGCAAAGAGAAGAAAGGAATGTGTTCTAAGAAGATTACATTACGAGATATTCGCATGCGTTTCTCAGATTGGTCATAGCATAGAAATCCCTTGTGTTCAGTACTGTACCCTAGAAAGAGACATTTGGCAGCTTGAGGTGACAGCTTAGTGCGTTCTGTAGGTGGAAGATGGACAAAGCATAAACAACCAAAAACACGCAAATGAGAATATGAAGGAGTATTACCAAAGAGAGCTTCATATGGAGTAGTCTTTCCTAGAACGGAGCTAGGATGACGATTGAGGAGATATACAGCAGTCTGTGCAGCATCACACCAAAAGGTGGGAGGAACTAAAGATGCAAGGAGGAGAGAACGAACAGTTTCAAGAATATGTCTGTTCTTCCTCTCCGCAACACCATTTTGCTGTGGAGTATGTGGGCAAGATTTTTGGTGAAGAATTCCTTTATCAGAAAGGAAGGCAGAAAATTCATGGGATATGTATTCTCCACCAGAGTCAGACCTAAGAGTTTTTATTTCTTTCTGAAATTGAGTTTGAACCATTTTGTAAAACTTTTGGAAGAAAGAAAAAACTTCAGATTTGAAGCGCATGAAATAAATCCAAGTGAAACGAGAATGATCATCAATGAATGTCACATAATACTTAAAGCCTGTCCGACTCAAGGTGGGTGCAATTCCCCAAACATCAGTGTGAATAACATCAAAAGATGATAACGCACGAGAACTATGAATAGGAAAAGGCAAGATATGACTCTTACTCAAACAACACGTTTCACACTTAGATTGAAGGAAAGAGGACATCACTTTATTATTAAAAGTGGGTTCTAAAAAACCATTTTTAAATAGGGAAAGTAAATACGCATTGTTCACATGACCAAGACGACTATGCCACACAGTCCACAATTTATCTAACTGAGGAGAAGAAGAAAAAAAAAGAGAATGATGTCCAATGTCCAGCAGAAATAGTCGACCGTGTTTACTCCCTGTTGCGATCACCTTCCCAGTTTGCCGCCCCTGTATGACACAACCAGTGGAAGAAAAGATAATATGGTACCCATCATCAATAAGTTGTCCTACAGAAAGTAAATTGGCTGATAATTTGGGAACAAAGTAGACATTGGGAAGGTGGAGAGACTGGCCAGAGACACCAGATAAAATAATGGTACCAATTCCAGAGATGATTAATTGGTCTCCATTAGCAGTGGTGATTTTTTCTTTTCCAAGGTAAGGGTGAGAGGCTGTAAAGCTACTTTCTACAGAAGTCATGTGGTTCGATGCTCCTGAATCTAGAAACCATGTGGATGGGGTGATGGATGAAGACAGAGATATTGAAGAATGAAAAGCTGGAAATGCTAGAGGAGAGTGAGATTGATACCGATCACCATTATCATCATAATTGTCCATAGTAGAAAAGAGGCAGGAACAATACTAATAGCAGCAAAGACACCAACAGCAGCAGCAAATATGTGGCGGCAGCAAAGAGGGCTAACAGTAGCAGCAGCAACAGTAGAACTTGTGACAGTTGCACAATCCGAGGTGGGCCCCAGTTCTTGATCAGACGGTCAGATCAATAGATAGCTGCATGGAGAGAGATCAGAAATGTTTTCTTTGTTCAGATCCTTGAATCTAATGCCTGAGATGAGGTCCAATCTGATGTTGAGATGAGATCTGATGCCTTGAACCAATGGAGGAAAGGAAACAGAGATTATGGTCTCTGTTGTAGCACGACAGAGATATGGTCCAAAACTCAGTGGTAATATTTGTTAAGTGGATGCTGGTAGCCAGAGAGTGAGGAAGGTGCAAACAGTAATGCACAGTAGCAGCAACAGAGTACAGGGAAGCCCTGTCGTCCCTATCTTCAGTGGGTGAATCCACATGTGGGCCCCACAGGGTGATCGAATCACAGATCAGGTTTGATCGCTGTAAAGTGGATCAAATATACTTTCTTCAGGTCCAAATCTGATGAGATTTGGAAAAAGATCCACAAATCTGGACGGTGATGATGGAAACTGTCTGAGAAATCCGTCAGATGAAGAAGAAGTTGGAAACTATCTCAAAGGTGATGGAAAAATTCCTGAAAAATCACTATAATTCCCAGAAAAATGAGTCGACCAACACTAGGTGGACTGTTGGTGCTGTCTAGATCATCGTCTGTGGGCAGCAGTGAAGCAGTGAAGCAGTTTTACTCAATACCGCACGACACGTCCAGCTTCGTCAGTTGGTCGATTTGAACAGAGATCCTATTGGAGGATCAGTGAGCAGATCAGAGGTGGAGGATAGAAGGGCAAGCTATTTTCGCAACTCCAGGCCAAAGTTTCACTCAAATCGGATCAAAATCCACAAATTTGAACGGCTGTGATGGAAACTGCCGGACAAAACTGAAATATCACAAACTGAGGTGGATATCCTTCTTCTGATGATCCAAAAATCTTGGAAAAATCTCCATAAATAATAGAATAACCAGACGAACAATATAGGCTGCTTCCGCTGCGATGATGATGATGATCAAAGGTGGGCCACCTCTGATCAGGGATGATCAGACACTATCAGAGAGAAGTTTTCACTTCAGGAAGAAGAATGATCAATGATAGAAGACAATAGAAGAGGGATTGATCATAACCATAGCTCTGATGTAATAAACCATATACCAACCTAAAAGCTTAAGCTCATAGGTGGAAGGCCCATACAGGTATATTAAGACATGTCAAGCCTATTACTTAGGCGATGTGGGACTTCCCAACACTCCCCCTCAAGTGCAGGCCCAATAGATTTCATGGACGGGCCTGTCACGTGGGCTACACAAGAACACCGGGATCGAAACCCGCTTTGATACCATGTTAGAATGGAAAGAGCAAAATGAGAGGAAGAAGTTTGGAGGAAAAGTTGATCCCTCAATTGAGGATCGACTCACCATTTTATAATCATATTAACCCTAATTACATGCTATCAATCAGCAGGATTACAATCAGTATATAAAGAATAAAGAATGTAAATCTCTATACATGGAAGAAAATCTATGAGATAAGATGTATGACAAGCTGTACAAGACTCAATACAGTCCCACACGTGGGATATCCTTCTTGGGCCTAGATGGGCCTTAGTTATCTTCTACACTGGGCCTTAGTTATCTTCTACAGGGCCCTCACATCCATATCCAATGCCAATAACTTAAATGTGAGGGCCCTTGCCCCTATCTCTCATATAAGCTGAGAGATATCTCTCATAGGAGCATCTCCCTATATATATATATATATTGATACCTTAAACTTATTTATCTATTTACACATCGTTTATTTCATATATATATATATATCATGATGTTCTTGATATGATTGTATGAATTATGAGACTTACTTGTTATTGTATTTATACCGCTATAAATGGGAAAATAGATGGTTATGAATAATTACTTTTTCGTTTTCTTTTAATTATTAATTATCTTTCATTTTTATTAGAAAAATAAAAAATCATACGATTCACAATTCGATTCGATTTTATGAGTACGAACGATTTGCGATACGATTCCGATTTTGAAAACTATGCCTCGAACTTCTATCTTAGGCCTATTTCCACAGAATGTGGACTATTGCTGCCTTGTTTCTTGATGGTCTGAGTGGTTAGAATCTTCCAATATTGCATATATTTAGGACATCCTTAATTCCTTATACATGAGATTGCCCACCAGAGTGGCGGACCGTACCAACAAACCAAGAGACCCATATCTATGGTGGAATTAGCAAACAATACAGTTTTTGAGGCTCAGAACCATATGATTGCTCTTAATTTATCGAGTTATTTTCCACCATCTAAAACTCTCTGCTGAAAGGTGGATGGATGTCTAATGCCTGCCATGCCTATGAAATTCAACTCATGAAATGCCCCATGTTGATCAATGAATGCCTCAAAAAAGTGTGGACCACAGTTTAATAAATCAAGTAATTCCCATCTACAACAATTGATTGACCACTTTCTGACAAAACAAGTAAATTTCCCATTTACAGCCACCTCGAGAATTGCCCCAGAACAACATTCACAGTGGTATAGCAGAACAAACACTTATCTAGAGAACAATCTGGCCACAGTGTCACAGCAAGCCACAATAGCCAAGATCTATGACACCTCAAAAGTTCAAAATAGGCAATGCAGCTGTACAGTATTGTATTGATACTTTATTTTTGTATATAAAATACATGTCCCCACCATATCCATGGTGTGCCCCTGCCTACCCATCTTGTATTTCAGCAACATAGCCTCATAGGCCAGGATATCATTGCTGCTATGCATTTGGCAAACATCTAAGTTGGAAACCACAATCTGTGTTAGACACAAATGATCATTTGTAGAAAAGTAGTTGAAGAAATAATCCCACCTGAGCTTTCAGATTTATACATAGCGACAAATGCAGAGCAGACAATAAATACAACACCATCGTCATCAAAGCCTCATCCCATCTATTGAGAGTTTTACTTTCTGATCATTGCCATTCAAGACCATATTCACTGAATCACTGTCACTCCACAGTCTCACTTGTCTCTTCGCATTACTTAATTCCATAACTTTATTTGTCTTTTTTTTTTTGTTTTGTTTTTTGAAGCAGTAACAATGATATATTAAATTAAAAGTTAGTACAAAGAAGTTTACTGAAAGACAAAGACAAAGTAATGCTGGTATAAGAGATATGTACCAGGCACCACCCTTGACACCTATCCAATGGCAGCACTCAAATTACAAACACAATCAATCCCTTGCTTAGCTAAAGTGTCTGCCATGCCATTAGAAGACCTACTAATATGCTGGAAAAAAAACACAAGACTCCAATGAAAGATGTTTAATCTCATTAAAATAGAACTGCATTTTCAACGGGCCTTTGAAAGCTTTTTCCCAAGATACGGCATTGAAAAAAGCGGTTTCTATGATGAGGCTAATATGGAATGAGCGACAACAAATGCAAAGAGCTTCCAAAATGGCCAAGACTTTTGCTTCATTAGAGTCTTTAACCCCCACATTTTTTGAAAACATGTACAGCACCTCTATTTTGTGATTTCTAAGAACACCGCCAATACTAGCCGACCCTGGTTTACCACGAGCTGCTCCGTCCACATTAAACTTTAAACAACTGGACGGTGGAGGGCTCCAAGTCACCTTCTTCCTCTTCTTTGCTTCTACCATCAACAAACGGGCTCGCCAATTATACAAGATATTTTCTATGTTTACATTTGAAAATTCTTTTATTGCACAGGCCCAATGAGCAATTCTCATAAACACTTAAGATAGAATATCCTCCCAAGACGATTCTTTCCTGCTAAAAATTCTCTCATACCTCTCCTTCCATATAGACCAAAGAATAGAAAAAGGAATATCTTCCACAAGATCAGCTCGCACCCGACCAAAGGAGATCCCCTCCAAGCCTCCATTAGCTCACCTAGCGATATTGGGATACACCAAGCTACGTCGCATTTTTTGAAGAAATACCCCCAAATGCACGAAGCAAGTCCAAAATGAAGGAATATATGATCTACCGACTCCCTCTCCCTCTCACAGAGACAACACGTATCTGAAAAGGAATCTGACATCAAGCCCCTCCTTCTTAAATTGCCTACTGTTGAGATCTTTCCTGCAACTGCCAACCAACAAAAAGCCTCAACTCTAGGAGGAGCAAGACCTAACCAAACCAATGCTAAAGAAGATCACTCCCCCTGTAAGAGTACAACTCCCTGTAATAGGACTTCGAGGAGAAAGAACTTGCAGTGTCTGGCTTCCAAATACGAGTCATCTTCGTCATTGCATAAGAAAACGTTAGAAATAAGACTCAACAAGGACTCAAACTCTACCAATTCCGATAGACGAAGGGCCCTCCAAACACTCACTTCCCAAGACACCTTCACCCCGTCCCATACATAATAATCCTTTAATGAAGACTCTTTATTAGAGACTACTCTAAACACTCTAGGGAATAATTGGAATAAAAGACCCACCCCCACTCAATCATCAAGCCAAAAATGAACTTCATCCCCCTTCCCCACTTTAAAACATATGCCCTTATAAAAAAAAAAAAAAATCCCCTCTCATTGGACGCATCCCTAAAAGTAGAATTGACAGCCCACAACCTGACAACCTATATCTAGGGGCTCTTTTGGGATCTGATAAGTGCTTTATAGTTGCAATTAAAGCCCTAACATTTGATTGATCTTAAGGTTGTTCATGTTTATTTTATTTGTTTTTACATAGTCTTCGTTAATTTCTATGCAAAGGTAAAAGGAGCAAAAATAGAGGAATTAAAAAAGACATGATGAGCGTGAATCATCAAGTAGGGCCATGGTGGGTCCCATCCAAGCTATTCCAGATTTCAAGACTAATTTCTAATTCTTTGGGAACTTACAATTCAAAGAAGGAAAATATTAGAGAAAGAAATTCTAATCAAAGAAGAAAAGCGAAAGAAAGAAAGAAGAAAAATGAAGAAACCCAATCTAGGGTTACACACCCAAGGGGGTTCCACATCCATTGCAAAGAGAAGAATTTCAGAAATTAGAAAGTCTTATTCAAGTTAAAAGTGGAGTTCAAGAAAGGAGAAAAACAAGGAGAAAAAGAAGGAAAGTTAAAAGGAAGAATTCAAGCCAAGATAGAAGTCCTAAAAGAGGGGTCCCACACTCATGTTGCACGCATCAAATAGGGCCCACTTTTATGTAAAAAGTTCAGATTTAATTCCTTGCAATTAATCTCAGATTTGTGGGTCCAGATTTAGAAATTTTTTCTAAACAAGAAAGAAGACTCCTAATTCAATCTAATTAGGAAACCTAATTATAAAGTAAGATGGAGATCTAATCCTACAAGGAGAGAAGCCTAAAAAGGAGGAGATTTCTCATTAAAGAGAGGCTTTTGCAAGAATTATAAATAGTATACAGGGGGTGGTCGTCCAAGCACACCATCAGCCATCAATCACACATCAAACCAGCCACCATCATCCCATAATTCTTTGCTGCCGTACAGCCACTTTGGGGCGCCTTTGGAGCATTCTTTGGAGAGCTTTTGGAGCGAAGAAAAGGGGAACACGCTGCTGGCCATCCACTGCATCTTCATCATCTTCTAGTTTTCTTCTTATAACTCTATTTTCTAGTTTATTTCTCATTAAAGACATGAGTATCTAAACTTCTTAGGGCTAGGGTGTAATTGAAACCCTAGCCTAGTTCTATGTAGTCTCTTTTGGCGTCTTTTAATTCAGATTTCAGTTTATTAGTTGAGATTCTAAACCATGTTTTTAATTGATGAAGTTGTGTATATGCCATGCCAACCATGCCATGTTCAATTAATTTTAAGAGTAATTAACTTAATTTTGATTAATCTTGATGTTAAGCATCTAGGGTTTAGAACCATGAATAATCTAAGTATATGCCATGCTTAGACTCATGCATTTATCTTTCCCATTGTTTTATGCATTATGTTTGTTTTGACTAGGACATATGCCCTGCTTAGTTTTTGCATCATAATGAACAATTCATGTAGTATACCACTCATGAATTAGGTTTAGGGGAATAATAATCTAGAGGCATATGCCATGGTCTAGGTTGATAGATGTCATTAATAACATTTGATTTTTGATTAAAAGATAATAAGGGACATGCATAGGATTGGTTAGGGGAGTAGATGAAACCCTAGTTCATTCATTCTTATTATTTTCAATTCTCATACTAGTTGTGTGTTTTAGGTTACTTTCCTAGCTTTTAATAGTTTAAATTACTGTTTTTATTAGTTTAATTCAATCTTTCATCATTCAATTATTCCATTTAATATTCTGATTTTTAGTTAATTTTGACATTGTTTTATCACAAGTCTTCGTGGGATTGACCTCGTACTTACAATTCACTACACTACATAGTGATCTTGTGCGCTTGCGAGTACTTAATTGTGTGCATACTAGTAGCTTAATTCTAGGTTGCTTGGTGCATACCAGGATCCCACCCCCACTCATCCTCCCCATACTTGGAAACTATTACCTTCCTCCAAAATGATTCTTTTTCTTCCCCATATCTCCACCACCATTTAGCTAACAAAGCCCAATTTATCAACTCTAGGTTTCTCAACCCCAAGCATCCTGCAGATTTTGGTTTAATTACCTCGTTCCAATTCATCAAGTGCTTCTTTTATCGCTTTTTCCATCCCATAGGAAGTTTCTCCTAATACGGTCCAGTTTCTTCCTCACCGACCCTGGCATCCGGTATAAAGACATGTAGTATACTGGCAAATTGGACAATGATGGGTTAATAAGTGTGATTCTACCCCCAAAAGAGAGATACCGCCTCTTCAATGTTGACAACTTCTTCTCAAACTTTTCCACCACCAAATCCCATATTGCTATCGACCTTGGATTTGCACCAATAGGCAAACCAAGATATTGAAAAGGAAGACATCCCACTCTGCAATGAAGCCTATTAGCCAAGCTCCGAATATTCTCCTCTGAACAACCAACCCCCACTAAGAAGCTTTTCGATAGGTTTATCTTCAAACACTAAGAAACTTTATTAATCTTTCCCGTCTAGTTCATTGAAAGTCTTGAATTTGTCACGAAGTACTTCACTTATATTGCATGCCCTGACTTGTCCCAAATGATGATTTTTCCCCTTCCTGTTTGTGAATCCAGGCCCATCCATTTTGGCCCATGTCTAGGCCCATTTATTTCTCCTATTTATTAGGATTGTAATTGATTGTGATTAGTCAAAGTTACTTAATGTTAGGATCTGTAATTGATATGTAATTGATTTAGATTGATTACAATTAGGATTGTAATTAGGGTATTAGCCCTTATAAATAGACATCAGTCGATCCTAAGAAGGGACGACATTCATCTCTCTCATTCTGTGTTTCTCTCTCTTTCTCTGTCTCTCAAAATGTCATGGTATCAGAGCTTATAGATCATCTGTGATTTGTGAGCTGTGATCTTCTCCTCAATCATCTTCCAAACATTGGAAGCCAGAAGTGGATCATCTGTGGTCATTCTCCTCAGCCGGATCATCCTGATCAACTCAGATCAGACGTGGCCCACCCGAGATCATCAACACCTCATCAGCGGAAGACTACCATATTGATCGACTGAAGGTTCTTGGATTTATGATGAATTTTTCATGATTTATTGATCATCAGAGGTAGGTCGTCTATCAATTTTTGTGAATATCCATTCTTTTTCAATAGTTTTCATCTCGGCCATTCAAAATCCTTGATCTGGATTTGATCTTCATGAGACCAGTGCCAGTAGTTGAAGAAAACTATTCTCATTCCATCCCCACACTCTGATCTGTACCAAGATCATCCAGTGGGGCCCACGTGTGCATCTACACACTGTCGACAGGGACGATTCTGGCTCATTTTTCTGTTTTTGCTTCGGCTGTTCTTCCAGACGACTTCTGGTGACTGGTTTGTGCTTGCTACTGTTCTTCCCATCTGATCTAGGTATGCTACAGAGTGATCTAGGTATGCTACACCCATCTGATCTTCTGATTTGATTCCTCACCACTGATTGTGATCATCCTTCTCTCTGTTCTGGGTACTGTTACTGCTAATTGATCATCCTTCTGCTGTTCTGTTAGTAATTTATCTTCTGGTTGTTCTTGCTTCTGGATTGGGTTCCTAACCACTGATTGTGAATTGATTGCTTGATCTGGGTAGTCATGGACAAATCTGAACTTACACTGATTAAGTTTGATGGAAAAAATTATTCCTCATGGGCATTCCAATTTCAAATCTACTTAGAAGGAAAGGAACTCTGGGCCCACATTGATGGATCTGAACCTCAACCCACGGAAGATGACAAGAAGATGTTAGCTTGGAAAACTAAAGATGCTAAAATAAAAACCTGGTTACTAGGTTCAGTGGACCCACATTTTATTCTCAATCTCAGACCATGCAAAACAGCCCGTGAAATGTGGGAATATCTTAAGAAGATATATCATCAAGGCAATGTTGCTCGTCAATTTCAATTAGAACTTGACATTTCTCAATTTACTCAAGGAACCCAGTCTGTTCAGGAATATTACAATGGATTTCGCAGACTGTGGTCCGAGTACGATGAGATTAAGTTTGCCACAGTATCTGAAGCTCTCCTTCCCGAACTACTTCCCTTACAGCAAAGTAGTCATCGGGATCAGTTTCTTATGAAACTTCGTCTGGAGTTTGAGACAGTTAGATCTAACTTGATGAGCAGGGCTTCACTTCCTAGCTTGGATGACTGTCTTCAGGAACTTCTAAGGGAAGAACAACGTCTGCTTACTAAAACTACTCTGGAACAACAGACATCTGTTGAGGCTCCCCTTGCATATGTTGCTACAACCAGACCTCCTCCTCGAGACATCAGTAAAGTTCAGTGCCATAACTGTAAGAAATATGGTCACTATGCAAATCAATGCAAGGCAAAAATATGCCGTTATTGTAAGGCCACTGGTCATGTTATTGAAGAATGCCGGAAGAAGACTCGCAATTCTACTTCCCGCGACTATGAGCAGTCAGCCTCTGGTACTTACAATGTGCAGTCCGCTCCTCGTGCTTACACAGTCACCACTCCACCGTATACTTCATCTGATTTCAGTGGTTCTCTGCAGTATGATTCTTCTTCCCAACCTGGTTCCTCACAATCTGCGTCAGCAACTCCTCTCACCCCTGAGATGGTCAACCAAATGATCATCAATGCCTTAGCTTCCATGAACATCGCAGGTACTGCTTCATCTCTTTCCAATACCTGGTACCTAGATTCTGGTGCAAGTAATCATATGACCACTTCCACCCTAAAATTACAAAATGTAGTTCCTTACACTGGTCATCTTACTGTCCAAGCTGCCAACGGAGATCATCTTCCCATCACCTCTGTTGGTGAAACCCTAGCCCCTTACCATTAACCAATGTTTTAGTTTCTCCTCATCTTGCTACAATTTGGTTTCTGTGGGTCAACTTGTTGAAAATAACTGCAATGTCTCTTTTTCTCCTTCTGGTTGTGTTGTGCAGGACCGGGAGTCGGGGGAAGTGATCGCGAGGGGGCCTAAACGTGGAAGACTTTTTTCGTTACCAGTGTCTTCATTTCTTCCAAATAACTCTTCACATCAGTTATTTTGTTTTTCCATTAAGAATAATTCTAGGTTGTGGCATAATCGACTTGGTCATACCGAATGACTCTACAATGTCTACTTTATTTCAATCTGGATTATTAAATAAACCTATTGATTCTGAGTCATTTGAATGTGATGCTTGTAAATTAGGCAAGAGTAAAACTTTACCTTTTCCACACTCTAACACACGGAGCACTGCATGTTTTGACTTAATCCACAGTGATGTTTGGGGCATTGCTCCGACTCTTTCTCATAGTCATTTTAAATACTTTGTCACCTTCATTGATGACTACAGCAGATTTACTTGGCTTTATTTATTACATTCAAAGTCTGATGTTCTTCATGCTTTTAAAATTTTTTTAAGCTATGTTGAAACACAATTCTCCACCTGCATTAAAATTTTGCGATCAGACTCAGGGGGGGAATATGTGTCCAATGATTTTCAATCTTTTCTGAACAATAAAGGCATCATTTCTCAACGTACATGTCCATATACTCCACAACAAATGGAGTTGCGGAACGGAAAAAACAGACATCTCCTGGATGTAACTCGAACACTTCTCCTTCAAGCTTCCGTTCCCCCTCGTTTTGGACTGAAGCCCTCACCACCGCAGTTTTTCTCATCAATCGTCTTCCGTCACCCACCATTGATCATTTCACACCTTATTTTAAACTGTTTGGGCAACAACCTGTGTTTGATCACCTTCATACATTTGGATGTGTTTGTTTTGTTCACCTTCCTCTCCCGGAAAAACCAAACTAACCGCGCAATCCCGCAGGTGTGCATTTTTGGGTTATGCCACTAATCAAAAAGGTTTTGTTTGTTATGATCCCATTGGACGTCGTATAAGGATTTCTCGCAATGTTATTTTCTTTGAAAATCAAAATTTCTTCCTGACTCACATAGACTGTCCTCCACCCTCTTCATCAGCTTATTACCTGGTTTCTCGGATCAACCAACGGATCAACCAACTGTTACTAGGTTTAATCCTGATTTTGTGTATCACCGACGGGAAAAACCGACCACTGCAGATGGCCGTCCTCCTGATCCTTCACCGACCAATGGTTCTGCACCTACTCCAGCTTCTCCTATTTATTAGGATTGTAATTGATTGTGATTAGTCAAGTTACTTAATGTTAGGATCTGTAATTGATATGTAATTGATTTAGATTGATTACAATTAGGATTGTAATTAGGGTATTAGCCCTTATAAATAGACATCAGTCGATCCTAAGAAGGGACGACATTCATCTCTCTCATTCTGTGTTTTTCTCTCTCTTTCTCTGTCTCTCAAAATGTCACTGTTTACATGTAAACTTTTGGAATTATTGTTTATCAATAATTCTTCATATTTGGATCACTTTATAAGTACATTTGGTATGCCATGCATGTCACTTAAATGAAGCCTCTTAGGCTTACACATGGACACACTCATGGTAAATTCCAAAGCCTTGTCCCAACTATGTTGGGATCAGCAACATGAATCTGCTTCTCCATTCTGATTTATCCCAAGACAAATCCTCAAATAAGTTGCACTTCTTTAGATGTATTTTTACTAACTTCATCCACGTCCTCTTCTATGTACCCCCTTCCCTTGGCCCCCTTCCCTTGGTGGGCCATCAACCTACATAACCAAACTTTTCCTTACCAGCAATGTTGCCAGCATGCACAAACCATCTCAAACGGGTTTCCCTAATTTTATCTCATATTAATGCTACCACTAAATGCTCTCGAACTCGCTCATTTCTAATTTTATCCTTCCTAGTTTTACCACACATCCACATCAACATTCTCATCTCTGCTACATCCATTTTGTGTATATGTTGCTTCTTGATTGGCCAACATTATGCTCCATATGTCATAACTGGTCTAATCACCAAACTGTAAAACTTTTCCTTCAATCTTGCTGGCATTCGTCGGTCACAAAGCACTCCAGAAGCAAGTCTCCACTTCAACCATCCCGTTTTTATCCTATGTTTGACATCTTCGTTTGAAATCTTCATCAATCACGCCATCCTTACTAATGATCGAGCTAAGGAAACATAATGAATCTCTTTGTAGTATCTCCTGGACTTCAATTATCACAATAGTTTCAGGTTTTCAGCTCTTTGTATATGCCCACTAAAGTTGCAATCCATATATTATGTCTTTATACAGCTTATTTTAAAGCCTTTGGATTCCAAATCCTCCCGCTATCTCTCAAGTTTTGCATTCACACTATCTCTTGATTCATCCGCCAACATTACATCTACAAACAACATACATCCTCCTGCTATCTCTCAAGTTTTGCATTCACACCATCTCTTGATTCATCCGCCAACATTACATCTACAAACAACATACACCGAGTTACCTCCTTTTGTATATGAGCAGTTAATTCATCCATAAATAATGCAAAGAGGTAAGGGCTTAGGGCCGACCCCTTATGCAAACCTATGATCGCTAAGAACTCACCTGTCTCTCCACGGGTAGTTCTAACACTTGTTACCGCTCCTTCATACGTGTCTTTAATAATTTCAATATAACCTCTTGGAATATTCCTTTTATTTAAAACCCACCAAATTAAATCTTTAGGTACCCTATCATGCGCTTTTTTAGATCAATGAAGATCATATGCAGATTTTTCCTCTTCGCTCGATACTTTTCCATTAATTGCCTAAGTGAGAAAATAGCTTCCATAGTTGACCTCCCTGTCATAAAACCAAATTGATTTTCAGATATCTTGGTCTTCTATCTAAGTCTTTGCTCCATTACTCTCTCCCATAGCTTCATAGTATGACTCATAAGTTTAATCACATGGAAGTTTATCCAATTTGTACATCTCCCTTATCTTATATATATATATATATATAGATACCACAACACTTCTTCTCCATTCATCCGACATTTTTGTCATTAACTGAAGTTTATAATTAGTCTCCGCTCTTCAAGAATGACTTGGCATAATGAGCAACTACCACTGATATTAAAAAAAAGGAAAGACGTCTTCTTCTTACCTATGTGGATTGAAGTGGGTAGTCACTCACTTAAATGGAATTTAAATGGATACATGGGTGTAGACAATAAGTTCAACTGAAAGGACATATGCTCTTCACTTGAAGGATTCCATTAGTAGTACTTATTATGTTAATGGGGATATTTATAAGTGGCACTGTTGGCTAGACCACCCCTTTATTTCTGCTTTGACTTTGTTTCCATTTTTGTTTAAATTCCAAGAATATTCCATATTCCTAAATTTGAATGTGGGACGTGTGTTTTAGAAAAACATAAGCGAAGTGTGTTTCCTTATTTCAAATAAGAAATATGATGTGATGTTTCCACTATTGCATCTTTAATATCCAATGATTTTTACTACTTTGCTCTAGTCACTGATGATACCATCTTAGAAAAGAGAGGACAACTTGACAATGATCAGTGGCCCCTCAATCAATGACTCAAGAACTGGTGAAGAAGATACTTGGAAGTGCATCCAAGATACCTTATTGTCCAAGGCAACAGAGGAAGAGAATCACCTTTGAGGCAAGAGATCTTTTGCATTAATGCCTCACATTCATTTTTGACGAACAGAATGGTTTCACTTGAAGTTCACTGCAACAAGACTGAATCTGCTTCTGTCACAACTAAATTAACATGAGCTGAACGACGGCCATGAAGATCCCATTATGTCTCTCATGTGGCCGTCTACAACACCTATCTTCCCCGCATCCTCAGCCAGAGCCTCCCCCACTACCATCTCTTCCTCCCTGTCCACACCCCTGACCTCAAGCTGTGCCACCAGATTTATTCGTAACTACAACAGTACAAGTGCTGATTTTTGGAGGTCATCTAATATGTGCCATTCATCATGGAGAACAAGAGAATAGATGATACTCAGAGATAATGGATCAGTATTACCTCAGAATTCATGTTAGGTTGTGACAAAATTTTACACTGGCTGTCAACCTACCTAAGGTAACCCTCCTTTATCTGGCTTGGGGACCGGTAATAAAAACTGGCTTAAGTTTTACAAAGTAAAAACTGATCGCAACATTGTTGGGACAAGGCTTTGATGATGATGATGATGAATGGATCACTATTACCAAGTACCTAAGCCCTACAAGGCTTGAACTTAGTGAAAAATAAAAATAAAAAATTGCCATCTAGGCACACTAACTCCCGCCAATAAGTATGCAACTTAGTGAAATACACAGCAACTGTCTGTCACCTTGGTGATGGACTGCTATAGCGTGTTTTAACTCATAAATTCTGGCCAGGTTATTTATCTCATTGATGTTGAAGTGTCCCAAATCCTTAGTCACGGGTAACCTTTATAACCCTTTGCTGACATCATTCTCCATAGAATTTAACATCTATGACGTTACAAGCTACTGTATGATTCCCATTCAACATATTTGGGGTGGGTCCTCTTCAGGAAGTTCCTTTATTTTTCCAATTGATATGCCCTACTTCAAGTCACCCTCTGAGAAATATTTCTACCGCTCTCAACCGTTGATAGAAATTTATGGTCACAAGTTTGGTATAACTGATGACCAAATTAGGGTTTTCATCATGAAGAGTTCTTCCATCATGTTCGCTTGGAGCAACATATGAGGAAAATGAACTTGCCATTGTTTATCGCAAAAAACAACTTGATCTATACACAATCAGTGTAGAGCAAACCCTTACCACACAATCTTCGCGAGAAGGGAAGAACTATGCCCACCAATAAGCAACCACCAGCAATAAAATCTTGTAGGTTGAATGAAAAATGCAGCTTTCAACACTTGCAACTTTATAGTCTTCCCAGACAATATGGTAGAATCCACCAACTTAGCCATCAATAAAGCTACCACACAGCTCCATAAAACCACACAAACCAGCACCTAGAATCCTTCAAATGCTGAATATATCCACTCAATCAACCCCTAAACAGTGGAGGCTCTGTGATAGGCCATATGGTCACCGAGACCCCCTTCCTAGGTCCTGCTTCTGCTTGTGCAATTTGAGGTAGAGAGAGAAGTAAAAGGAGAAAGCGAAGGGGAAAAGGTAGGAAATGAAGGTGTTAGAAGGAGAAGAAGGGAGAAAATAGAGGGAAACTGGGGTTTTGTAGAAAAGAGGAAGAAAGAGAAGAAGAAAGGGGACCAAAAAGCCTTAGGCTCTGATATCATGTTGCAGGGCAAATGAAACCAGAACTAGATGCACTAAAACAGTGCCTTGTGCTGAGTATTTTATGATTCATCCAAATTTCTAATATGTACAAAAAGAAACCCTATAGTTTATGTAAATTACAGATAAGGATGGCAGCCCATTAAAACAGAAAATTGCAAATACCTCTCTTTTTTAACAAAGTCAAACTAGCTAGAACATGGAGCGGAGTTTGAACCTTTGTCAAAAGCAAAATAGGAATTGAACTATTATGCAATCTAGTTTTATTTAACAGCCCAAATAAGAATTAAATATTAAAGTACAGGTTCACTACCAGCGAGGATATTTGCAATGGACCGTCCCACCAAGCTGGGACTGAGCAGCATTCCATTCATCTGGATATTTGAAAGGAATATGTGGGGCCGTATGATGGACCATCGTGAAAGTACTCATCTGGAAAATACAAAGTAACCTTAGATTAAAAATTATAATATCGCCATGAAAACCTTGTCCCAACTATGTTGGGGTCAGCTAAATGAGATTAGAAATTACACATAGAATTTGAAAATGTAACAGGTAAAGGATAAAAGAAAAAAGCAATTGCCACCAAAAAACCAGGAATCAACACCAGAAAAAAAAGGAAAAGGTTAAACATTGGCAACCGAAAAGATGGAATCAAAACTGCCTAAATAGTAAGAAGTTCCACATCCTCTTGTCAACTCATGCTATGCATAGTCTCTCCAAGCCTTTGATTTGTACAGCACCCATGATTCATGATCCAAACTATTGATCTGAAGATCATCACCACCATGGTTATAGCATACATCATCAATACTGAAAAAGGCTGGAATTCCATATTGCTCCGTCACATTGAATGTGCACAATCAATTCATTTCTTTCATAAATATCTGTGAGGGTCATCAATCAGGTAGGTCCCACCAGGAAGATTTTTGACAGATGGTTCATCCAGGTTAAGGATAATATTGGTAATTGAACATTACATCCACGGGCATCAAAAGGAAAAGGATGCTTTACAGGCTAATTAGATGAAAAGGAGTCGTACCCAGAAGTGATACCCCAGCCATGGCATCAACCAGAACTTTATCCATCCCATTATCCCCGTCTTGTAAACAATCAATGGCCATCCAATTGCAATAAATGCAAAGACACATGCCAAGCTAATCTTCACCCGTTTAGCTTCATGTGGTCTAAACTTTTTCAAATCAAAATGCTGCAGCAACCTATAATGATACCCAATATTAGTAAGAAGTACCCCAAAAAAAAGCTAAATATGAAGTGTTCAAATAACTAATAAGAATGTAATGTAATCAGCAGCAAACATGATAACACCGCAAGATGGATGCTGAAAATTATGTAGCTCATGTTATCAAAAAGAAAAATTATGTAGCTCATACATAACATACCAGTGCGCAATAGACATCCAAGGCCGGAGAGGACCATATCCTAAAATAATTGCCTTTCGCAAAGCTGGAGAGGAATCGACCTCTTCCCTCCAAACAGGATGCCAAGCAGTATCTCCCTCTAACCTTAAAGAATATATA
The DNA here is from genome assembly GCA_012931725.1 of Litsea cubeba. NCBI lineage: Eukaryota > Viridiplantae > Streptophyta > Magnoliopsida > Laurales > Lauraceae > Litsea > Litsea cubeba. The sequence continues at coordinate 76,024,640 of CM022949.1, read as the reverse complement.
TTTTTTTTAAAAGACATCAGTTAAAATGAAAAAAGATAGGAGTTGGCCTCTCAGCACTTTTGGAAAGGGTGCAACCAATGTCCTCAAATTTCCATCATTTTGACCTTTTATTTTGTTTGTGTCGTGACAAGGGAGCGGCAACAACTGCCAGTATTTGAGGCAGCAATAAAATATTGGACAACACATTATTAGGAATGTTCATCTTTTCCAACTTCTCCAACCCAAGTCATCAATATCAGCAATGACAGGTAATAATAATTGTGGCAGAAAAGATAAAGTAACCTAGTTCATGTGTCTTCAACTTCCATTCTATATGTCAGACACAAGGGAATGGATAAGCATACATTTTTCCAAAATATTCAAACCACTCATGATTTGGGTACATCCGAATAGACCCTAACTTTTTAATAGATCACTGAAAATGAACAAAAAGGAATGGATTCACATACATATTTGTCTTGGCATGATGTTTATCATGTTTAAAGCGCCATGGTTCATAAGGGTATATTAGAGGCAAGAAGGCCAGAGTCCCAACAATGTCTTCCAATAGCTTGTTCCTTGAAAATGATTTGTGGGCACAGTCATGGCCAATCACAAAGAACTTTAAGGGGAAGGAGAAAAGAAAAAATTAGCTTAAGCAGAACAAAAGTCAAATGCAATAAGAGTAAATTAGAAAAGGAGGAAATGAAGTACTTAAACACAAAGGAAAACTAATAGAATAAGAAATCTAACCCCGGTCACCGCAGTACCAGTCCATGCCCATGCCAAGGGGAGCAAATACCAAGGAGCTTTTGAAATCATGAAAATCCCCAATCCATACGAAGTGACAGATATCAAAACCGACTTCCAAGCTTTAACATCATCAATTTCAAATACCTTCAGTGAAATTTCTCAAAGTGTTAATATATTGCAATAGGTACTGGAGCAAATAGTATTAACATATGCACCTGTTCTCATTATAATTCTATTGAACCTTTTTAGGCAGGGTATCGTTGACATCCTTCAATGTGACAGTTTCTGGTAGTGGTTCTCCAATTTGGGTAAAGCCATAGCTTTCACACAACTGCTTTCTTTGCTCCACCTCATCTATCAAGGGTGGTTGAACTGGAAGCACCACAGCCTGCAGACTTCTAATCTTTTTCTTGTGAAACGAACTTGGATGAAATCCACACCCTCTCTGGATGAGGCTTCCCCAAGTTAGATGGTATTCACCTGTCATCATCAGAGCATCTGAAGTAATTGGAACCAATATCGTCGCATGATAGACATTATCATCTTTCTCATGAAATGATCCCATTAAAAAAATAATTATTGGGTCCTGCACCACAGCAAATGTGCAATTGATGTCCCTCTCTACTTGGCACATGCAGAGCCAATGGGTTGATAATCTAGATTGTTAATGTCATAACTTGCAATGTATGAAGCATATCATACAAAATCAAAGAATACAAGATCCTAACAATTAAATTAGAGTCCAATAATAAGGCAAAAGTCTAGGAAAACAGCCAAAGGATGCGATGCTAAGATCCTCAAACTAGGGAGATTTTCAGGACATCATCCACAGTGGGGAGATTTTCATGACATCATACCTTGTCATCTTTAATTGTTAAGTACCAAATTCATTTTCGGTATTAAAGCAACAAGACATCCTTCTAATTTGCACAACTCACCACACTAGCCCAATGCACATATCTATTCAGTAACTGGATATCATAGCCTTCAAGACCATCTAGAGTACATATCAATCTACAAACCGAATCAGGTTTTGCCAAGTGCTTTAGCAATGCAGGCAAAAGTAATGATTGAGCCTTCAATCGCAGAAAAACATAGGCCAAGCAAGCTCATTCCCACAAGCCATAAATTCAGCATAAAACTCAATTATGGGTTTCCATGTGCAATTGGCAATCCAGCAAAAGAAAAGCACTCAACAGTCTTTAATCAGGAGCAAGATTGAAGGAAAATAAATAAATAAACAATAGCTTATTTCAAAACAAAAAAAAAATGGGAAAAACAAAAAGATCTGGCCCGCAATTGCAGTAGCTAATAGAACAATATCAAAAGCAATGTCAACTCAAGTTCAGCCCAAGATTGGAACTGAATCATGTCTAAATTTAGCTTCACAGGATATTAATGTCTAGGGTCAGCTTGGTGAGTTCTACTTTTCCACCAAACCCCATTTTCAGCCATGTTTTCAGAACTCAACAATCCATCATGTCATTCCTCAATACTTTATTTAAGGTCTTTACTAGTCTTCCCATTTTCCTAGTTCCTTGATGTACCCCCAAACATCCTGCAAGGTTGTTTCTGGTTTTCTAAATATGTGCATACAATTTCAAATGGCATTCCTTGATTTCTCTACTATTTGAGCTATTAGTAAGTTCTCTTACACGCATACATCCCTCTTAGCATGCGCATCTTTGCCACATAACACATGCACTTTTGCTTCTTCTCATTTCTTAGTTGCCCAACATCCAGCTCAATAGAGCATAGCATGTATAACTATCATCATGTAAGGTACTCCTTTTGGCGCTCAACAATTAAAAAACCATCCACTCAATTTTTCTACTTTGCCCACCCAACACTAACCCTATTTATTATATCCAACTCACATCATTATGCTTAATAGTTTCTCACAAGTGGCCCAGCTTGTGGGTGTTTTTTCCTTCCGCCCAGCTTGTGGGCTTTCTATGTGTAGCTCCCTCTCAGTTGAGTCAATTTCTAGAGCGCAAGCAGGATGGAGCTGGTATCGATTCTTTATGTCATTGTAGTGTACACTCTCATTTTGAAAATTTATACTTTACCTTTTCCCTAAAAAAGTGCCAAAATATATTAAATGTGGCAATAAGTTTATTTCACTGTTGACCAACGCATCTTCCTTACTCTCAAATTCACTAAACTTGTACTTAATATTTCCTTCTTTGATCTATTAATTTCCAACCTATATTACTCTAAAGCCTTTTCTCCAATGTTCTACGTTATGATATATACTCGCTTTCATGTCTCACAAGCACCACATTGCCCGCAAACAACATACGCCAAAGAATTACAACTTGGAGTTGGATGTATGTTGTAAAGATGTCCATAACCAAGAAAAATAAACAAAAGCTCAAAGTAGGCCCTGGGTGAACTACTGTAGTGTCACCCCACACGCAGTTCTCACACTCCTTATTGCCCCTTCATACAAAATGGATAATTTCTAGTCTCAGTTGCCTATCATGAGTATCCAACACATCAATAAAAACCATACCTAAATTTCTCTTCTCCTCTCTAAACTTTTCCATGAGTAGTCTTAATACAGCTTCCTGGCTTGAACCCAAATTGATTCCTTAAAATTTTATTATATCATACACATTGTTCTACTCTATCTATCTTACATCCATATTCCCTATATCCTTGCCCCAATTCTCCTCCCCATATCTTATTACAACTAATTTCCTGCATAGTGCATCACATAAACTTTAGTCTCCAAGTCTCTGCCACCACTTCGCTAATGATGCTCAATTTCTTTCTGCAAGTATCCCACCCTATATCCCATTAAGCATTGGTAATTTCATATCTTTCCATTTAATCAAACTAAATTTCCTCTTATCCCCCTTCCATCTTAAAGAAACTCTTTCTCAAATTTTTGAGCTTTTTAGCCACAGCTATGAGGATTTGGAATAAAGAGAGATAATAGATGGAAAGATTACAAAAGAGGTGATCTAAGTAAAGCGATTCTACCCCAAGGACAAAAAGGTTCTGGATGAGGATTTCATTGCATCCTCGTTTGGCGCCCTTTTTAGAAATCTTTACTTCCTCATGGAAAGGTTGCAACCTCCAGGGTGTATTTGCGCGACGATAGGATACTACGATTGAGAGGAAAATTGTTCTAATTTTCCATAAAGCTCATTGTTTCGTTGTTTGGTACAACATGTTTCCCTTGTGGAAAAAGAAAAACAAAGGAATTGATTTTCCTCGATAGAGAGGATTTCGATTTCCAATGGGAGGGGTAGGAATGTACGATTCCTCTCTCCCGTGGAAAGAGAAATTCACAATGCATAATCCTCTCATTGCACAAACAATTCCCTAGAGCTCCATTTTCTCCCACTTAAGGATTTGATGGACATCACAATTTCTAAATACCAACATTCCATGCATCCAAATGAGCCCAAAGGATTTACATGATAGATTGTAAAACCAATCTATACAAGTAGCTACGGGTCCCAACACTCCCTTGCACAATTTTTCCACTGAAACCCCATTAAGGAACAAGAGAGAAAATTGAAGATCGTAACTTCAATTATGGGACAATCAACTCAAACTATCCATCAAGCACTCTGATAAAGGCATCTTCAACATCCAATCAGTTCAACTTAAATCGGATAAAGCAAAGTATGGTTCTGCCTATCTTGGTTTTTGTCAGATGCACACGCATGGATAGAATAGAAATATTGGAGGAGGAAAACATGTCCCCCTTAGGGTTGTAACCTTCTCAATATATAGGGATTGATTACCCTATTATTAGTATCCTTATACAAAACAACTTCCTAAGTTATAGCTAACTTTCTAATACAATTAGAGTTCCTAAGTTATAGCTTACTTTCTAATACAAGTTCCTAGATTGACCCCCCCCCCCCCCCCCCTCTCTTAAATTGATGCGGGGGAGTCATAAGGCATCAATTTGGAAATAAAAAACTGATGTCGAGGCCGAGGAAGTCCTTTGGTGAAGATGTCAGACATGAGGTAAAGAAATGATATCACGCTTCAATTCATCCCGAATAAAGTGATAGTCCACCTCAATATGTTTGGTGCGTTCATGAAAGACAGGGTTTTCAGTGATCCTGATAGCCCCACTATTTTCCGCATGCAAGGATGGAGGAGATGGTTGTGCAAATCCAAGTTCCGAAATAAGTCCCCGTAGCCGTAAAATTTCTGAACATGCAGAAGACATCGCCCTATATTCCGCCTCTGTAGAAGATCGAGAAACACGTTCTTGTTTCTTGCATTTCCTAGAAATTAAAGAATTGCCAAGATACATGCACCAATCAATAGTAGATCGACGAGTATCCTGACAGCCCACTTAGTCAGCGTCAGCATAAGCAGTCAACTGAAGAGGATTATCCTTGGGATAAAATAAACCACAAGTGATAGTGCCCAACAAATACCGGATTATGCGCTTGACAACAGTCAGATGAAGGTGTCTAGGAGATGTCATGAATTGGCTCACAAGATTGACAGCATAGGAGATATCTAGTCGAGTGATGGTGAGATAGACAACGCTGCCCACTAGGCGCCTATAGGTATGTGGATTAGGAAGAAGGTCACCATCATCTTTACTCAATTTGAGGTTGACCTCTACAGGTGTATCAACTGGCGAAGATTCATGTAGATCAGCACGCTCAATAAGATTAGATGTGTATTTGTGTTGATTGAGAAACAGGCCTTTGGGAGATTGATGCACTTCTAAGCCCAAAAAATAATGTAAAGGGCCCAAGTCCTTCATATGAAAGTAATCCCTGAGAGAGGCTTGGATAAACTTGATCATATTATCATCAGTGCCAGTGATAATAATATCGTCAACATACACAAGTAGATGTTCTTTGCAGGAACAGAGAGGGATCGTAAGGGCTCTGATTAAAGTCAGTTGTGCATAACCGCCCTCTAAAAGTTTCAAACCACACCCGAGGAGCTTGCTTTAGACCATAAAGAGATTTCCGGAGGCAACAGACAACATTTTTAGATAGAGAAGTGACACCCTGCGGTATCCTCATGTAGACCTCTTCTTCCTTCAAATTCCCATGGAGAAAGGCATTTTTAACATCCATTTGGTATAACGGCCAAGAATTGGAGGCAGCAATGGCGAGAAGTAACCGAACAGTTGTCATTTTTGCCACAGATGCAAACGTCTCCTCATTGTCAATGCCATATTCTTGCCTGTTACCGAGTGTCACAAGTCTAGCTTTGTGTCTATCCAAGGAGCCATCAGATTTAAGTTTGATGGAGAATATCCATTTGCAACCGATTGGTTTAACTGCTGAAGGACAATCCACAATGTCCCAAGTGTGATTCTGATCTAAAGCATCTAATTCTGCCCTCATAGCATGTTTCCAAGTATTATGTTGTACTGCCTGCAAATAAGAACTGGGTATAGAAACAGAGGAAAGGATTGTCATCAAAGAAGTGTGGGTAAATCCATATCGCTCAGGTGGTTGAGAAGGTCTGGAGGAGCGGCGCAAGAGAGGAGAAGTGGTGGAACCAGTGGCCAGCGTAGGATCAGGAGGACGGGCATCTGCAGTGGTAGGTTTTTCCCGACGATGATAAACAAAGTCAGGATGAAACCTGGTAACTGTTCTTTTATCTGAAAAACCCGGTAGGAGAGCAGGAGAAGAGGGATGAGGACAATCTAAGTTAGTTTGAAAAAAATACCGGTTTTCAAAAAACATAACATTGCGAGAAACCCTAATGCGACAACCAATGGGGTCGTAGCAAACAAAACCTTTTTGATTGGTAGCATAACCCAAAAAAGCACACCTGCGAGATTGTGCGGTTAATTTTATTCGTTCTGTGGGAGGTAAATGAACGAAGCAAACACATCCAAAGGTATGTAGATGATCAAACACAGGATGATCACCATGAAATAATCTATGATAAGATTATATGAAGAAGATGAATACAATATTGGGAGAAAACTTGATCCCACAAAGAGAGGATCGATTGTGTATTTATAGTTACATTAATCAATAAACAATCTCCTAATCTATACAAGTAAAGAGAATAAATCTTATAATCTATACAAGGAAGAAAATATGAGAAAAATCAGCAGGATTTTATATACAACACCCTTGATGGGTTGGGCTGGGCCTAGTGGACCTAAGCCACATTATCTTCTACACTCCCCCTCAAAGTGATGTGGTAAGGCTGAAAACATCAATTTGCTAGTTGATCATGATGACGCGGTTTGGGAAGAGCTTTGGTGAAGATATCCGCCAACTGGTTATAAGAAGAGACATGAGGCAGAGTTATCTTCTCAGTAACAACATGTTGACGGATGAAGTGACAGTCAATCTCAATGTGCTTTGTTCTTTTATGGAAAACCGGATTGTTGGCAATTCTGGTAGCACTGGTATTGTCCCCATAGAGAGGGGTGGAATGACTAACAAGAACACGGAATTCACACAGAAGGCGGCGGAGCCAGATAATTTCAGCACTGGCGGATGACATCGCTCGATATTCTGCCTCAGCCGAAGACTTTGATACGGTGGTTTGTTTCTTGCACTTCCATGAAATCAGAGATTTTCCAAGAAACATACACCAGCCAGTGGTAGACCTCCGAGAGTCCGGACAGCCAGCCCAGTCAGCATCCGCATAAGCTGTTAATTGCAGAGAAGTATCAGAAGGGAAGAAGAGTCCATGATGAAGAGTTCCTTTAACATAGCGGAGGATGCGTAATGCAGCAGCAATGTGCGGTTTGTGGGGATTGCTAACAAACTCGCTAACCGTATGAACTGCATGAGAGATATCCGGCCTAGTCATAGTTAGGTAGAGCAAGCTACCAACTATCCTTCGAAAAACAGACGGATCATCCAGGGGAGTGCCATCATCGGAACTGATTTTGCTGTTCAATTCCAGAGGCGTATCAAAAGGGACAGCATCATCAAGCCTGGCCGATGTGATCAAATCTGTCGCATATTTGCGCTGAATGACCCTAATGCCTGATTTGTTACGCACAAACTCAAGTCCCAGAAAGTATGTGAGAGGACCAAGATCCTTCATTCTGAAGTGGCGAGTAAGGTGGTGTTTGAGATCCGTAATGCTTGCATTATCATTACCACTGATAATCATATCATCAACATAGACTAAGAGGAATGTGTAGCCCTTCGATGTCCATCGCAAAAAGAGGGAACTATCAGAGTGACTTTGACGAAATCCAGCTTGAAGAATTGCTGTCCGGAACTTATCGAACCAAGCCCTAGGAGCTTGTTTAAGTCCATAAAGAGCTTTCCTCAATTTGCACACATGCTTCGGAGGACAAGCATAGCCAGGAGGAGGTTTTAAATAAACAGTCTCTCTCAAGTCCCCATGTAGAAAAGCATTCTTGACGTCCATTTGCCAAAGAGGCCAATTTCGGGCAGCCGCGACACAAAGAAGAGTACGAACGGTGGTCATTTTTGCCACTGGTGCAAAAGTTTCCTCATAGTCAATTCCGTATTCCTGCTTATAACCCTGTGCAACCAATCTGGCTTTGTAGCGATCAAGAGTCCCATCAGCATGTAATTTGATGGAGTATATCCATTTGCTGCCAATCACAGAGGCTCTATCCGGGGCCGGTACCAATTCCCATGTTTGGTTTGCTTCAAGAGCGACCAATTCCTCAGTCATAGCATCCTGCCCGTAAGAAATCTTTGAGGCCTGTGAATATGAGGTAGGTATAGGAGTACTATCCAAGGAAGTAAGAAGAGCAGGAAATCCATAGCGGTTAGGGACAACAGAAAGACGACTAGAGCGTCGCAGAGAAATGGTGTTAGAAGAAGTATCATTACCTGAAGACTCAGTAGGCGGCGCTGGGAGAGGATCAGGAGAGGAAGTCGCCAGAGGAGAGACCTTGTTCCGTCGGACATAGACTTTAAGAGGAGGTGATGGAGAAGTAGACTCTGAGAATAGTGGCAGATAGGAGACAGCAATAGGATGACTATCCAAATGTAAAGAAAAGAAGGGAATATGTTCCAAGAAAATAACATTACGAGAGATACGCATGCGTTTGTCCAAGTGCTCATAACACAAAAAACCTTTGTGTTCATTACTGTAACCCAAACAAATGCATTTAGCAGCTTGTGGAGATAACTTTGTGCGCTCAGTAGGAGGAAGATGAACAAAGCACAGGCAACCAAAAACACGTAAGTGAGAGTATGAGGGGGTTTGACCAAAGAGAACTCCGTAAGGAGTAGTCTTTCCTAGAACAGTACTAGGAAGACGGTTGATAAGATACACAGCGATATGTGCAGCATCACACCAAAATTTGGGAGGGACTAAGGATGCAATCAACAGAGTACGAACAGTTTCAAGAATATGTCTGTTCTTTCTTTCCGCAATCCCATTTTGCTGAGGAGTATGTGGACAAGATTTTTGGTTAAGAATTCTTTTATCAGAAAGGAAGGCAGAGAAATCATGAGACATGTATTCTCCACCAGAATCTGATCGAAGAATTTTGATAGCTTTTTGAAATTGAGTTTGAACCATGTTATAAAATTTTTGAAAAATGGAGAATACTTCAGATTTCATACGCATAAAGTAAATCCAAGTATAACGAGAATGATCATCAATAAAGGTCACATAGTATTTAAATCCAGTCCTACTCAAGGTATGAGCAATTCCCCAAACGTCTGAATGAATGATGTCAAATGATGCCAAAGCACGAGCATTATGAACAGGAAAAGGCAAAATATGACTTTTACTAAGGCAACAAGTTTCACACTTTGATTGAGATAAAGAAGACATCATTTTATTATCAATAGTAGAATCCAAATAACCAAATTTAAACAAGGAAATTAAATTTGCATTGTTCACATGACCAAGACGTTTATGCCAAACAGTCCACAATTTATTGAAGTTGGAAGAATAAGCAAAAAAAGAATGATGTCCAATGTCCAGCAAGAACAGGCGCCCATGTTTACTCCCCGTCGCGATCACCTTCCCAGTTTGTCGCCCCTGTATAACACAACCAGAGGAAGAAAAGTGAACAAGATAGCCTTCATCAATAAGTTGTCCTATAGAAAGAAGATTGGCTGATAATTTGGGAACAAAGTAAACATTGGGAAGAGTGATGGCTGGCCATAAATACTAGATAAAGTAATGGTACCAACTCCCGAAATGAGAAGTTGATCACCATTAGCAGTGGTTATTTTCTCTTCTCCAAGGTAAGGGTGGGAATCTGTAAATCCATGTTCTACAGATGTCATGTGATTAGATGCTCCTGAATCTAAAAACCAAGTGGAAGAGGTAATAGGAGAAGAAAGAGAGGCAGAGGAATGAAAAGCAGGATATGCAATATGAGAATGAGTTTGATACCAACCACCAGATATGCCCATAGACGCATATGCAGAAGTAACCGTGCTCTGGATCAGTTCTTGAATCTGAGCAGGAGTCATGGATACAGCCCCCGAGGAAGTGCTTCCTGCATCAGATGATGGTGCTTGAGCCTGGAAGGCGGAAGGATTAGTCTGTCGTGGCAGATTGGAGGGAGGCATCTAGGGCAGCACCTCATTCTTACGCTGGAGGCTGCGGCAGTCATCTATAAGATGACCAGACCTCTTGCAGTAGCGACAAACCAACTTCTTGCGGCAATTCTTGGCAATATGACCAAAGCTTTTGCATTCATAGCATTGAGTGGGCTTCGGATTTGGGGTTGCTAGAAGAGCAGAGTCAGCCGGAAGGGGTGCAAGGAATGCCTTGGGTTCGTCAAGAATAGCCCGCTGGGAGGTGAGACGAAGTTCTTCGCGAAGTACTTCTTGAACGCAGGTATCAAGATTACCTGACTGTTCTCGGTTCATTAGGGCAGACCGAACCGATTCAAATTCTGGCCGTAGATTCATAAGGTGGCTATGGCTTTGGAGTCTGTGGTACTTGTAGTAGAAGGTTTTATAACTGTTCCATCCAGATAACCAAATAACCCCTGTCCTTCTACGAAATTCTTCAGATGGAAGGACCAGGCTATATAATTCTGCGCATTAAACTTAATGGGAATAACATCATATTTTTCCATGTTCTTAAAAATCAAGAGGAGAAGGTGTCACAGAGAGATAACAACAAACAGCAATGCACAGTAGCAGTAACTGAGCAAAGGGAGGCCTGACGTCCCTGTCGGCAGAGGGTGAATTCACACGTGGGCCCCACAGGTTGATCTGAACACAGATCAGAGTGAAGAGATGAAAGGAGAGAAGTTTTACCCAACAACTGGAAGTGGTCGCAGGAAGATCAACCCTAGATCAAGGTTTTTGGACGGCCGAGATGAAAACAGTGTGAGAAAATGGACTGAACACAAATGGTGATGGAAAACCGTCCTCTGATGGGAGAAAATTTCCAAAAAAATCTCCACAAATATCAATAATGTTGGTCGACCAAGATGGGTATGTCTGTGAAACAGATTATGATCATCTCAGGTGGGCCGCAGTGAAACAGAGACGATATAGCACAGAAATCGTCAAAATCGTCAACTCCCAGTAGATGATCGATATCTACGTGTGCCCCAGTGGATTATCTGCGAGCAGATCAGAGGTGGGGGATGGAAGGAGAAACTATTTTCGCAACTCCAGGCCAAAGTCTCACTCAAAATGGATCAAAATCCACAAAATTGAACGGCTGAGATGAAAACTGTTGCACAAAACTGAAATAGCACAAAACAAGGTGGATCTCCTACCTCTGATGGCCCATAAATCTTGAAAAAAATGTTCATAAATAAGAGGAGAAATAGACGAACAATATGGGTTTCTTCCGCTCCAATGATGATGATCATCACAGGTGGGCCACGTTGGATCAGAGATGATCAGAGAGGATCTGGCTGAAGAAAATGATCATCGATGACTACCAAGGAGATGATCAGAGATTGATATAGCTCTGATACCATAAAATAATCTATGATAAGATTATATGAAGAAGATGAATACAATATTGGGAGAAAACTTGATCCCACAAAGAGAGGATCGATTGTGTATTTATAGTTACATTATACCCTAATCAAGGGCAATCAGAATAATAAATAAACAATCTCCTAATCTATACAAGTAAAGAGAATAAATCTTATAATCTATACAAGGAATAAAATATGAGAAAAATCAGCAGGATTTTATATACAACACCGTTGATGGGTTGGGCTGGGCCTAGTGGGCCTAAGCCACATTATCTTCTACACACCAAACAGTTTAAAATGCAGTGTAAAGTGAGCAATGGTAGGGGATGGAAGACGGTTTATTAAATGTACGGCAATGGTGAGAGCTTCTGCCCAAAAATGAGGAGGAACTGATGATTCAATCAGTAGGGTTCGAGTAACATCAAGGAGTATACAGACAAAGGAACTGATGATTCAATCAGTAGGGTTCGAGTAACATCAAGGAGCTTCTGCCTGTTTTTTCGTTCCGCGACTCCATTTTGTTGAGGAGTATACGGACAGGTACGTTGAGAAATGATTCCTTTATTCTTTAGAAAAGATTGAAAATCATTGGAAATATACTCCCCCCTGAATCTAAGCGCAAAGTTTTATTGCATTTTGAAAATTGGGTTTCAACATAGCTGAGAAAAGCTGAAAAGCATTAAGAACATCAGACTTAGAATGCAATAAATAAACCCAAGTAAACCGGCTGTAGTCATCAATGAACGTAACAAAGTACTTGAAATGACCATGGGAAAGGTGAGGGGCAATGCCCCAAGCATCGCTGTGAATTAAGTCAAAACATTCAGTGCTCTGTGTTGTGGAGTGAGGAAAATGTAAAGTTTTACTTTGTCCTAATTTACAAGCATCACATTCAAAAGAAGTAGACTCAAAAGGCTTATTTATTAATCCAGATTTTAAAAAATGAGACATCGTAGATGCATTCGGGTGACCAAGTCTATTATGCCACAACCGAGAACTATTCTGAAGAAAAAAACAAAACAACCGGTATAAAAATTTATTCAAAAAGAGTCTGTCATGCTTAGGCCCTCGCAATCAGTTCCCCCTACTCCTGGTCCTGCACAACACAACTAGAAGAAGAAAAAGAAAAATTGTAATTATTCTCAACAAGTTGACCCACAGAAACCAAATTTGTAGCAAGATGAGGAGAAACTAAAACATTGGTAATGGTAAGGGGCCAGGGATATCACCAACAGAGGTGATAGGAAGATGGTCTCCATTGGCAGTTTGAACGGTAAGAGTACTAGTGTAAGGAACAATATTTTGCAGTGCGGTGAGTGAAGATGTCATATGGTTACTTGCTCCAGAATCTAAGTACCATGTATGAGACAGAGACGAATCAGTACCTGAGATGTTCATGGATGCCCAGGCATTGATAATCATTTGATATACCAGGAGTGAGAGGAGCTAGGGATGCAGATTGTGATGAGGAACCAGGCTGTGAAGAAGACTAATACTGGAGGGAACCACTAAAGTCAGAGGGTGCATATTGTTGAGAGGTCGCTATGTAAGCACTAGGAGCGGATTGTACTACGTAAGTACCAGGAGCTGACGGCGTATAGTTGTGGGAAATAGAATTGCGACCCTTCTTCCAACATTCTTCAATAACGTAACCAATGGCTTTACAATACATGCAGATCTTTGCTTTGCATTGGTTTGCATAGTGACCATATTTTATTACAGTTATAGCACTGAACTTTACTGATGTCCCTTGGAGGTGGTTTGGTGGTAGTGGCATAAACAAGTGGAGCCTCAGCAGATCTCAGTTGCTCCATAGAACTTTTGGTAACCAGACGTTGTTCTTCCCATAGAAGTTCCTGAAGACAATCATCTAAGCTGGGAAGAGAAGCCCGGCTCATCAAGTTTGATCTAACAGTCTCATACTCCGGACGAAGTTTCATGAGAAACCGGTCCCGATGGCTATTTTCCTGTAATGGAAGGAGTTCGGGTAGAAGTGCTTCAGACACAGTGGCAAACTTGATCTCATTATATTTAGACCATACTCTTCGAAACCCATTGTAATATTCTTGGATAGACTGGGTGCCTTGTTTAAACTAAGAGATGTCAAGCTCCAATTGAAATTGGTGAGCAGCATTACCTTGCTGATAAATCTTTTTAAGGTAGTCTCACATCTCACGGGCAGTTTTGCAAGGTTTCAGGTTGAGGATAAAATGCGGTTCAATAGAGCCCAGTAACCAAGTTTTTATTTGAGCATCCTTAGTTTTCCAGGCTGAAATCCTTTTGTCATCATCCTCTGGTTTACTTTTAGACCCATCGATATATCCCCATAGTTCTTTTCCTTCGAAGTAAATTTGAAATTGGAAGGCCCATGAGGTATAATTCTTTCCATCAAAGCAAACTAGGCCAATTTCAGATTTTTCCATGAGAATGAGATTTAAAGAAGAATTTGCAGATGTGCTGAGACAAATAAATACGTGAACAATCCTCTAGACTTGACTAGAACTGTTCCCAGAACTTATTAACTTCACCAAAACAGTTCGCAGAACAGTTACTTAGAGGCAGAGAAGAGCTCTTACAAGGAACTACCAATGAAACAGAATTCAAGAGGATTCCACAACCAAATATTAGCTGTAGATCTACACAAATATGGACTGTGCACAGAACTGCACAAATAGTGCAAGGTCAGTTCATGCACGTGGGCCCCACCTGGAGGACTGATGAGAGATCTGATGGAAGAGATGAATGCACAGAGTTTCTATGCAACTAATGGAAGTAGTTTCATCAAAATCCAATTCAGATCCAAGATTTTGTGTGGCTGTGATGATCTCAAGTTGAAAAAACTGAAATTGCATAGATATTGACAGAAGGCCTACCTCTGATTATCAAAAATTGCAGAACAAATCACTAGAATTCTAGAAAAAGACCTGCGACCACACTGGGCTGCTTCCGCAGATGAGTTGATGATGATCTGAAGTGGGCCACGTCTGATATGAGATGATCAATGATGATCTGAAGTAGCGCTAAGGGCTTCCAGACCTTGGAAGATGTCAAGGATGATCTTACAAATCATTGGAGGAGGAAGAAACTAAAGCCCTAGGCTTTGATACAATGTTAGATGCACACGGATGGATAGAATAAATATATTGGAGGAGGAAAACGTGTCCCCCTTATGGTTGTAACCTTCTCATTATATAGGGATTGATTACCCTATTATTAGTATCCTTATACAAAACAACTTCCTAAGTTATAGCTAACTTTCTAATACAATTAGAGTTCCTAAGTTATAGCTAACTTTCTAAGACAAGTTCCTAGATTGACAGTTTTAACTTGATTTGATAAGATTTTATAAATTCCCAGGTCCTAGATTGTATCCATGGAAAATGACAATTATACAATTCTAAAAATGTATTCCTAATTTCGAAGTCATGATATAAGCATGGACTGAGACAAAATAAGCAGATCCCACCACTGAGGAGTGTGGATGGATTCATTGTATGTCAAAATCTACAAGTCTCTCAGTTGTTTGTTAGAAAGATCTACAAATCTCTCTCGGTCGATGCCAAAGGCATCTGTCCCGTGACAGCACCGCAACACTAACGCCTCTCCTCAGTTTTTAAAATATTTTGTAATAACTTTTCATTTTTGCTTTAAAGGGACTCAAATTCATGCATCCACTCACACTACACATGTCCCTAACTATCAAGGCAACCGCTAGGGACTTGCAATGGTTTTTATATAACAAAATCATTCTGCTACCAATAAGAACAATAAAATTAAGAAGTCATTTATTTATGTAGAGACACACTGAAATGTACAGTGAATGGCATTATTCTTTGGTAGCAAGCTGTATGAACATTGTTAGCTTATATGTTTTGCTTAGGAAGCCGTACATGCTTATGAAAATGAAAAGGGTCATTCTTCAAATCGACCAATTCAGAAAGAAACACAACAATCAATACAAACTCTACACACAACTCACTGTTTCAGCTGCCAAATTCTAAACTCAACAAACCTGCTATGACAAAAACCAAAACACATCAACCAATAAAAACCCAATCCACATTTCACCACCCAACTCCAAAAACCATGTTAAAACACAAATCTCTTTTGCAAGTAACTCCATTTCAACAACAACAACTGAAAAAAAGGGTTCTTCAAGAAAACAATCAAAACGTACCTGGGGTGCTCCTCAAAGCAAATCTACGGCTAGAAACTGCCCTTTCCTGGGGGACCTGAAATCGAACAGCTTACATGCATTAATAAATAAGATATTTAAAATGGACACCCCCAAAGATTATTTTTTGAACTGGGTTTCATTCATGGAGGGAGATAAAGTGGGAGAAGATTCTTTATCATGAGATATCCAACACCCAACATTTAGTTAAGGTGAAACCAAACATCAAGCATTCATTCATGAATAAGAAATTTAAAATCGGTCCCCAAGATATTATTGGTTTTGAACTAGCTAGGATTCATGGATGGATTCAGTTAAAAAGGGAGAAGAATGGTTACCGTGAAATGGAATATGGAATCTGCAAGTCTGCATGCCATCTTCAGCTAGTACAATGTGCAGAAATTCCAGTTCAAAAGGTCCCCAGGAGGGAGAGAGAGAGAAAGAGGAAGTCGGTGTTTGCGAAGAGGGTGTGATAAATGCGTGAGAGTTGCTGCCTGCGGGTCACGTGATAAGGATTGAGAAAGGCTAGAGCGAGTGTGGCCTCAACCACAACCGTGAGTTTGTTTCTAATCCCGGCTCATGAATTGAGTTCGGATTCTCTGAGCGTCTCGCTCTTGCTTTCGTGGATGTGGGTCGATGGGGGTCGATAAGTTACGCTCAAAATAAATATCTTTATTTTATGTAAAATTAGTAAATCCCCGTATTATGCACGGATCACAGAAATCACAATGCACAGATTTATACATATTATTTTTATTAAATTTATTAATTAGTAAAACTTTATGTATTCTTTTTGTTGTTAATTTGATATATTTTTTTATTTTTTTTCCATATATTTTATTCTTTATGCAAGTTGTACATTGAGTTTGATGCAGCCCGAGCCCGTGTAAAAAATATTAATCTGAAGACATATTAACAACAAAACAACAGAATAAAGCAAGTAAATGTAGCTTTACTAACACGGGGTTCACAATATACACATTCGTACGATTTATACAAATGAAAAGACAATAAATATGTGCAAATTAGGACACTAACAATATCAAACAAAATATTAATGCCGAGTAATTGTAAATCCATCTTTCAAGTGCTTTGCGGTGGACCTGTAGGCATATAAAAACTATGTTAATAATTAATAAATTATTATGTTAATGGTAAATAATCAATTGAAAATATCGCAGAAGTCATCATAAGAGGACATTTTTACCTGGAATATGGAGATTGACTTTCATATCTCATTGCTGTTTTTTTTCCAGTCCATCATCTAAATCTTCTAAAACCCTTATTGTTATAAGGTCTAACTCGATATCTTCCAGCATTTCTCCTAATTCCCTCATGTCCACGAAATTAGTCTTGACTTTAGCATGGATGTCATGTACCGGCCAAGGAGGTGGTAGAGTGCTTATTATGGAACGTACCAGATCTGCAATATTTGGTTCAAACCCTCTCCTTTTTAGATCGTAATACAACATTTCCTTGGTTAGCAAATGTTCTCTGACACCCGTTGATTCAATCATTTTCTCTGTCCTGAACTGTATCCATAAGGGATGAATATACTTCTCAAACGATTCCAAGAGGTCGACAAACTCAACTGCATGCCATGGTCAAAAAATCTCAAATATCCTCCTTTTTATAGCATCCCAAGCTAGTGGCAAACTTTCAGCAATTTTAATCATTATATATCTTTCAGGGATGAAGTCTCCACAGACTCTCAGCCACTGAGCTAGCTATATTTTTCTGGAACTGTGTCTTGCTATTGGGGTGTCATTTTCAAATGGTTTAATTTCGAACTCATTTGCCCATTCCCTGACACGTAGAGAGTCTTTTCCACGACGATATTCGAGTGGTGTACTCATATTATCTGGGTTAGAGTTTTTCAAAATAAATTATAAATTATAATTTAAATGAAAGCAACAATAGATCAATCAAATTAGTAATAACACAGGAAGCAATTTAATAACTTGGCACACATTATGAAATACTTGTAAAATAAACATAAAGACAAATTAGAAAACACAAAATAAAATAACAATATCGTCAAATGAAGAAAAAACCAACCAACTATTACACTAAATTCAACAAAATGTCAAACCTTATAACATATTTTAATGGGAGATATCGCTGAAGACTTCCCTGTACACAACATTTTTTGTGATATCATTTGGCATCCCTTCTTTATTTATCAGCAACATCTTCAAACCTGACGGACATGTAGCACGCGACAAAGCTACATATAGCTGGCCATGTGAAAACACAGGATTCAGTAGATAGACCCCAACATTTTTTAGAGTTTGTCCTTGACTCTTGTTTATGGTCATTGCAAGTGCCAACTTGATAGGAAATTGTCTTCTACTCAGTGCGAATGGTGAATCAACAGACGTCGGTGTTAAGATGGCACGACTTATCAATACAATTTCTCCAATGCGGGACCCTGTTATGACTTTAGCTTATATGACTTTATCCCCCATCTTGTCAACAACCAATAGGGTACCGTTGCACAATCCCAAACACTGATTCAAGCTTCTCAACATTTATCGGAGCTCCAACTTTTAACTCAAGAGTATGACTTGGTAATCCCGGAAAGTCCAAAGAATTCAGAAACTCTGGAGGATGCAAAACATGATCATTAGATTCCCCGGACATTGGACATAGCTTATCTGCACTATAAAATACCCGCCTTTCACCTGGAATCATCGATAACATCACAGAGTTTAGCTTGTCGACATCGGTAATTTTCGGAGCCAGTATTGCGTGCTCATTTAAGTACGACAAATCAATGTATCTATTAAGCATTTCAGGATAAGTCGATTCAATCAACCGTTGTACTCCCCCCTCATCATTTCGTATGAGAAACTCATTTGGGATTTTGATCTAGTCCGCATCATTATCATTTCCAAAAGACGTACCGGATATCTTTCCCTCACCAACCATCTTAATCCACTCCGTAAAATCATGTAACCGAGATTTTAAAGCTTCGGAGACATTGTTTACTGTAACACGCATATTTATATGCAGATGTAAAACCTGGCAATATTTTCAAATACTCGATCTTGGTAATGAAGCTCCAACTATCTGTTCACATCCCCCCTTTGTTATAATTGGAAGTATCTGTCTAAAATCTCCTCCAAGTACGAATAATTTTCCTCCAAATACCTTATCGGAAGAACAGTTACTTGTATTTTGAAGAATGTCTCTAAATGTTCGATCAACTGCGTCAAAGGCATAGCGACCCAACATTGGAGCTTCATCCCAAATGATTAACTCCGCTTCGGAAATTAACAGTGCAAAATCAGTTTGATGGGCGATGTAACAACATGACGATTAATGAAGGTTTAATGGTATTTTGAAACGAGAGTGCGCTGTTCTTCCATTTGGCAAAAGCAGAGCAGCAATGCCCAATGACGCTACCGAAAGAACAATTTTATTTTGTGACCTTACCTTTGCTATTAAAGTCCTCCATAGATACGTCTTTCCAGTTCCTCCACTACCATAAACAAAGAATAGACCTCATGTCCGTCTCTCGTACGCATCCATTATCGTATTAAAGACCCTCTTTTGATCATCATTTAAGCCGACATGTAAAGATTCAAACAAATGGCTTTCTGCAGTGCTATCATAATCGAGTTCTTCCCTTATGAGTTTGTTTGTAACGAATTGGCCCAACCGAGAAGATGGTATAGGCATAGGATGGAATTCTGTCAAGGACCTACCATTCCTATTAAGTATACGCTCGATATCCAGCATCCCTAAATTTCTCAATTCACTTTCATCAAGACGTATATCTCTGTCTCCAAGCTCTCTCCTCGTTCGACTTTGTAAATCATCTATGAGGTCCACTCAGTGGTTTTCCCATAATTCTGCCTGATTTGTAATTTCTGAGAACATGAGCATTGAACAAAACATGTTTCTGAGTTGTGAACCTGTAGCCCACTTCGAGGCCTCGTTAAGTGCTTCATGCCATTCACCATCATGATCGAGTAAGCCAAGTGCAAAGCATGCCGATTTGTAAGTTGGGTGCACCACCCCTCCAATGGTTCTTATATCCTCTTGGCATTTTGCCCCCCGAACTTTGTTTAGCAGGATACCCAGATAATGACGTTCTCCTAAGTTTGGATGTGCATAAGCAAGCCTACCAATACTAATACATTGTTTTCGCCTTGTCCACATTTTCTGCTTTGCGTTCCAGAGCCCCCCACTTTGTTGGAAACTCAACGTATGTAAATTCATTGGCATCCGGGTGGTTTATATTTATTTCGAACCATTTCGTGAACATTGTTTCATGAATGCCATCCCGATTAACCACGGATGCAACATCATCTGTGTCCCTAAACACAACAAACTGTTCTCTTCGTAAATGATATTGTAACCTCTGCACAGAGGGATATTATTTTTGCAAGTAGAATTCCAATATTCTCCAGCATGCTTCAATCGAAGATATGTATCGACCGTCTTGAAATTGCTTGATCTCATTCACACATCTGTACATACGTTCTCCATTCTGATCATATTGTACAATATTATCCTCGAACACAATCGTTGCACGATCTGGACACTTATGAATGTACTTGTATAAGTATTTAATGACCTTGCTGTGGGCACACTGCTCAATATTTATGTGTGAATCATATCTTACAATGAGATCACGATTATATGGAATAATCCATCGGTTATCGACATCAAAACCATTGATTCTATACGTCATATTATTATTTCGACGTCTGTATAGCACGAATCCATTCTCCGCTATTGTCGTTGAACCAACAAATGGTTTTGGATAACCTTTCGAGCACTTTCCATTTACCATGCATGGAGCATTTATATTTTGAAAACCACAAGGCCCGTGTAACATGCATCTCGTCACAGTCGCGAACGCTAATGGATCTTCAACCTCATTTGGTATTTCCGCCGAAATAATGTCATCAATCTCTTCTGGTAACTGTGGTTTGTCTTCACCAGTCAGAGTGAGGATGATGTGAGCATGTGGTAATCCTCGCTTTTTAAACTCAATGATATGAATATCTGTTCAAGATTGGTGTGAATGTTGTAATTAATAAAAAAAATTATAATTCCAACATGGTAATAAAATTATGAATAGATAATGAAGTCTCATGCTAAGAATCGATTTTGTATACCTGCAATGACTTTGCCGAAAAAATTATTTTTTTAAGGTCCTCCATCAGTTGTTTCAGCCTAATATGAAATACCCTTGCAACTATATCTAGCATGTCCTCAGTGCGTTGACCAGGGAATCGTGATAGTTGTTGCTTAATCTCTAGCCAACTTGGGTTGCATGTGAACGTTATAAATAGATCGGGGAATCCCATCATACGACAAATCGCCATAGCATCCTGATAATGTTGAATCATGTTCCTTGGACCACCAGTGAACGACGAAGGAATAATGTAGTGCATACCAACTGCAGTCGCATCCGTATCACCAGCGTTGACCGCATCCTGTAAACCCCTTATACAAATCTGCACGCAAAGCATTCTGATTGTTCCTGATGAAACTAAGTCTTTCCTGCTCTATTGCCGCGTAGCAATCAACCACAAACTGTTGGAAAAGTCTGCCACCTTGAAGCAGCGAAGTGCCTTCACCATCTCGAGACATCGGTCTAAATGCATAGAACTCTCTGATCGATACACCCTCACGCATATAGTTAGACCCAGGTGCGAACTTTATGAACTTCGTCCATCCATCAGTTCCATATGGAAAGAGCAATGGGTATTGGAGCGGCATGTATGAAGGGTGTGTTTCGTTAATCCTCCGGAGACTACCATCTAACTTTCGAACAATGATGTCATGATTTCCTATAATTTCAGACTCATCTCCGACAATGATGGCCGCAATCTCATTTGTGGTCGGTCTAGCATACTGTCTTCCTTCACGTGAATGCAGAATTCGGACATGCAAATTTTGATTACCATTTTTAGAGAGCGCATCCCTCGCGTTACGGAACAATTGTACGTAAGGGTTAGTAGCGTTTAGCATTGTCTGCAAGCCTTCCAATACAGTCAAGTCAAAGTCATTTGCGTCTTCGTTTCCTTGAAGAGCCCTTAATCTATTGGATGTTTCATGTTCCGTGTCATATATATATAGTTGTGCAAACTTAGGCATGTCTCCAGGCGCAGGAAGTAACGAACCGATCCTGTGAAAATTCGTTCCACTTATTCGGAAATGATATGGTCCTCTTCCATCGAGCAAAGAATGATCAATTTTACCACCCATTGACGTGAAGGACAACATTGAATTGTATGTTCTTATTTTCTCCCTGAATCTAGATTGAAGGAATTGATTCTGAAGAAATTCAGGTGTGTTCGGTAGTAGTGGCAGCATCACCTTTCCTCGATGACAACATAGATTAAACATTGGTCTTGAAATTGAACTGTCCCTGATTCGTTCTTCAAGCCACATAAAAGCTCCACAGTGTGAGCATACTGCAACTCTGGAACCAAAGCTCCAACGCATGGAGATATTTCTTCTCCTTGAGCTCAAGAAAATATTATTTCCTGTAATTAAATTATTCTATCAGCCTTTAAAAACTCATTATTTTCGGGAAAAAATAGTGAGTAGTTAAAATTAAAATTCAGTACTTGATGTCGAAGCGATTGTTTTGCCCGACGTTAGATTGGAATGAGATGTTGAAGCTAGTCTGCTGCCCGACGTCCCATTTGAATGACCATGATGTTGCCGCCTAAGATGCAAGATTATGGATCTCACACGCCGTGCCTCCATTTGCATGACTCTTTTCCTATACCCTGGTTGATCTTGTTCATTTTGGATCGATTGACAGATGTGACTCACATTATTTGTATTTGCACCTATAATTCATTGGTAGCAATTGTTTATTATTTTTGTATATATAATAAGATATGAATTCGAGTTATGTAGATGCTGAAGATGTATATATTTTACCGATTCTTGTATGCATGAAGTGGTATCCATTGTGAGAATATGTGGCCTCCTGAATACCCTCGAATTGCATAGTTCGTTTACGACGTAAAATCGACAACCTTAAGAACCGAGACATCTTATACTTGATTCTTTTTTTATGATCTTCTATAGTTGTAAGTTTATCCATCCTGAACATATATAAATATGTGTCACTTAAAATAAAGGCCCGCTTAATATATGAGGTATCATCAAATTAATACAAACCCACCAGTAATGGATATATATATATGATTAAAAATTCACACCAATTGTTATATCGCAAAGAATATGTAGTCATTAAAATAGTTAATCTCAAAGATTGACTAACGAATAGTTAAGTTTATCCATACTGAAAATATATAAATATGTGTCACTTAAAATAAAGGCCCGCTTAATATATGAGGTATCATCAAATTAATACAAACCCACCAGTAATGGATATATATATATGATTAAAAATTCACACCAATTGTTATATCGCAAAGAATATGTAGCCATTTAAATAGTTAATCTCAAAGATTGACTAACGAATAGTTAAGTTTATCCATCATGAACATATATAAATATGTGTCACTTAAAATAAAGGCCCGCTTAATATATGAGGTATCATCAAATTAATACAAACCTACCAGTAATGGATATATCTATGATTAAAAATTCACACCAATTGTTATATCGGAAAGAATATGTAGTCATTTAAATAGTTAATCTCAAAGATTGACTAACGAATAGTTAATCAAGCCCACCTACGGATCTAATGGAGAGATTTTAGGCTTTTGAGTGGAAGATGATTCTTTTAAATATAAGCATGAAATTAAAAAAATAATATATTTGAGATTCTTGTATGGAGTAGGAGAAAAGATTACCTTATTATATGAAGGTGATGTATTTGTTGTTCGGACGGTTTGCAAACATAAATTAAGATCGAGCCCCTTCGAACAAACCGACCCGGCAGCCTGTTTAATGCTTTCTTTGTGTTTCTTATTTTGAAATTTTATAGATCACTTAGGTGCCATTTGGGCTTTTTGGTTCTTGGGTCGGGCTCAAAATATTTATTTCAGCCTGTTTAATGCTTTCTTTGTGTTTATTATTTTGAAATTTTATAGATCACTTAGGTGCCATTTGGGCCTAGGGGTGTTCATGGATTAGGACAGCCCAGCCCAGCCCATCTCGGTTTGGCCTGGGCTTGAGCCTTAGTTTTTGGTACTTGGGTCGGGCTCAAACTATTTATTTCAGCCTGTTTAATGAATAGGCCAGGCTTGGATCCAGTGGCATAGAGCCCAAAATCGACCCGGCTGAAAAAATATTTACATGTAGAATACGATCTTGGTTTGAATTTCTCCTAATTATCTTATCTAATTAATATATTTGACACCAGCCCTTCTTTCTATCTAAGGTCTGTTCAAAAATTTAAGCTTTAGGCATTATCCTAGTCTAAATGAATGATTGGTCAACCCTAAACCTATAATCTCTTAATAAATGATTGGGTCAACCATACCCCTAAAATCTCTCTAATTGTTATCTTAATTAATCTCTACTTATGTCTACAAACCAAGAAGACCAAATCTCTTGAAAATGGGATGTCACACTTCCTTAATCACATCCTGTAATCTATTAATAAATGATTGGGTCAACCATACCCCTAAAATCTCTCTAATTGTTATCTTAATTAATCTCTACTTATGTCTACAAACCAAGAAGACCAAATCTCTTGAAAATGGGATGTCACACTTCCTTAATCACATCCTGTAATTATGCCATCATGCACTAGAAATCAGCCACCAAGCCATATATCACAGTCTAAAAATTCCACTCATATATTTCATCTCATAACATTCCTATTTTTCTTAACCCGCCTCCAGGAATTCTCATGAAGTGTATACATCCCTTCATGGATCAGGACAGCCCAGCCCAGCCCATCTCGGTTTGGCCTGCGCTTGAGCCTTAGTTTTTGGTACTTAGGTCGGGATCAAACTATTTATTTCAGCCTGTTTAATGAATAGGCCAGGCTTGGATCCAGTGGCATAGAGCCCAAAACCGACCCGGCTGAAAAAATATTTACATGTAGAATACGATCTTGGTTTGAATTTCTCCTAATTATCTTATCCGATTAATATATTTGACACCAGCCCTTCTTTCTATCTAAGGTCTGTTCAAAAATTTAAGCCTTAGGCATTATCCTAGTCTAAATGAATGATTGGTCAACCCTAAACCTATAATCTCTTAATAAATGATTGGGTCAACCATACCCCTAAAATCTCTCTAATTGTTATCTTAATTAATCTCTACTTATGTCTACAAACCAAGAAGACCAAATCTCTTGAAAATGGGATGTCACACTTCCTTAATCACATCCTATAATCTATTAATAAATGATTGGGTCAACCATACCCCTAAAATCTCTCTAATTGTTATCTTAATTAATCTCTACTTATGTCTACGAACCAAGAAGACCAAATCTCTTGAAAATGGGATGTCACACTTCCTTAATCACATCCTGTAATTATGCCATCATGCGCTAGAAATCAGCCATCAAGCCATATATCACAGTCTAAAAATTCCACTCATATATTTCATCTCATAACATTCCTATTTTTCTTAACCCTTCCTATTATACAAATCCGAACCAATACAATACCTGTTTTTTCCAATCCATTAATTAGTAGTATAATTCATAGTCCACTTGTTTAAAAATAGTGTAAGAGGCCCGTGTTGGATAAAAAAAATAAAGTATTAAAAAAAATTTGTAGATGAAGCAAGATAGTGAAAGGAGTAAGGGAAAGATTAAAATTTCGAACCGATTAGGTGGTCTCATAATGATATAGTGTTGGCCTAGTGGTTAGGAATAAAAAAAAAAAACTAACAACACTAAGTTATAGAAAACTTTCGGGAATGTTGGCCCAACCAGGGCCCATAAGCTTGATCTGCTAAGTTCAAAATTTAAAACTTTTCTTTCCATGTATAATAATTAAAATTTTAAATCAATTGAATAAGTAAAGGGGTGAGATATGTAACTAATGTATTAGAAGTTAATAGAAGGGATGTGATCCCGTACTGACAATGTTTCAATAAACAGAAAATAGAATATATATAAAATAAAAATAAAGTATATATAGATGAATAATTTTCCATAAAAATGGTAGAATATAATATTAGTAAATGGGTCCCGTGAATAGTTTTATGGTCATAAAACACTTACTTTGGATAGAGTGGTCATAAAACACTTGTTTTAGATTAAAAATTTTTACGAAGATTAGCGTGGACCCCATAAATGAGGAGTCTAAGTGCTAGATTATAAAAGTTTTAAGTGGGCCATGGAAAAAGAAGAAGAAGGAGAAAGAGAGGGGAGGTGATGCATATGGGTGTATGGATGGTGGGTCCCACTGGGAACCACCCACAGATTAGACACAT
Organism: Litsea cubeba; assembly: GCA_012931725.1. NCBI lineage: Eukaryota > Viridiplantae > Streptophyta > Magnoliopsida > Laurales > Lauraceae > Litsea > Litsea cubeba. Next base: position 75,998,520 of record CM022949.1, on the reverse strand, counting down.
ATACTTTGGGTCCCACAATGGTTGGACACCCAGGTGAAATTTTAAAAACACATGCCCATATCCAGCCCAACCCCAACATGGGCTGTAGCCCGACATTTAGTCAATTGGGCCGGGCATGAACTGGGATTTTTACCAATTCTTTAGACAAATTGATCACTAAAATACTTTGGTAAGTCTAGATGGGAATAGTTGTGGGCCTCGATGCGAATGCAAATACCACAAAATAGCTGCTAATCGGGCGACAAGCTTAAAATGGGTGTATCAAATGAGCAATGAATGTAAGACCAACTCAGATCCTTTGACCCAAAAACACAGCCCCCCTTCCTTCATCTGGTGGCAGAACAATAATTAAGAAGCAATTAGACACATCCAAAGGCAAACAGCAACGAGTCAATGCTCTACAAACTAAACCATACACACAAGAACTCGATGATGGTGATGAATTCCTAAAACAATATTCCATTGAAAAAAAAGAAGAAAGAAACAACTTACCGCCTGGGTTCGCTGTGTGATGAGGGCTCGATCGCCGGATTTCTCCGAGGTTAGAAACCTGTCCTTCAAGGACATCCAATTTCGATCGGCGGCTGACTTGGGCTGGACTTTGCCGCATACTACGACGAGGAGGTTTTTGTCGTCGGAGGATTTGAGGAGGAGATGGCCGAAGAGAGGGATCCTTGCAGGGGGCTGTGAGACGGAGATGATTAGAGGGAGATGGGGATGAGATCTGGACGGAGGAGAAGGGGATGATATCCGGATGGAGATGATGAGTGGGAGAGGGTGATGAGATCCGGAGAGAGAATGCGTGGAATATTGGACGAAGAAGAGAAAAGAAGGGTGCGCAGGGAGATAGAGAGATGGGGACGGATTTTTTTCTGTATGATTGGAAACCGAAGGGAGGAATGGAAGGGTGTGATGAGAAGGAGAGATTTTAGGGAGTGAGACATGGAGAAATTTTAGATGGAGGGAGATAGAGAGATGTGGACGAAATTTTTTCTGCATGATTGGAAACCAAAGGGAGGAATGGAAGGGTGTGATGAGAAGGAGAGATTTTAGGGAGTGAGACATGGGGAAATTTTAGATGGAGAATGAAATGAAGTGTATAAATGGAGAATGAGAGATTATAGGGAGGGAGAGATGGAGAAATTGTAGATGGCAGATTAATTTTTATTAGATGAGATTGATCGGAATTTAGGGTGTGATTGGTTTAAGTGTATACATCCATTTGCTGCCACGTGTCCATCTCCAAGACATGCCAGGTGTCCTCCTCCAGGAATTCTCATGAAGTGTATACATCCTTTTAGTAATATAGATACCTTTATACTTTACTTTTCCAGGGATAAAACTTCACACTAGAGTCCATCTATTGAAAATCTGAATCGTTCAAAATAAATATCTTTCTCTTACATTGGCAGTCATTGAATTTTATTTTAATAAAAGTTGGTCCCACTATAAGATTGGACATGTATGTGATGATCACAGTACTAATCAGTGGCGGACCCAGGATTTTCATTTGGGTGGGGCTAAAATTTTGCTAGACTTAACATTTGAAAAAAGAAATTCTAGACTTTGCTAGACTTTTTTACATTACCAAATAGCACCTACAAGTTTTTCTTTAGAAAATGTCCAACTCGTGGAACTCAACTAGATGCATGATAATTATTGAAGATTAGGCAATGAAGAGGTTAGGAATTAGGATGTTAATCAGAAGTATAAAAAAGCATTAGATGGATAAAAAATGATTCTAACCTTAATTTTAGATACTCAAACTCACATTATCATGTTTCACTAAATCTATATGTCAAAATAAATGCCCAATGGAAATCGCTGCAAGTTCAAGATGAGTGGGTGTGTAAGAAAAACTTGAATACAAGAACATTTTGAGGACACTCATCCTTTCCCTTTTCACTTTCTCCAGACTCAGCATTTGGATTATGAGAGTGGAATTCTATCTTTGAATTATAGTAGGGTAAGAAGAGATGATAACGAGAATGGATTTGTAGATACACTCAGATTTGATGGTTTAGGGCTTAGATTAAGATTTGGTGATTCAGTGTTTGAAATCGGGATTTGGAGATTAAGCGTTCAGATTTGGGTATAGAGTGATTAGGAAGGACTTTACTATATATGTTTGGCAAATGGACGATGCAGTAGTCTATCAGTACATAGGGACTGACGACGAGGAGCACAATCGACAATTGATTCATAGGGATTTCAAAAATCTCTTAAAATTTATGGAGGATTAAGACACGAAACTTAATGTCTTGATATTTAGTATTACCACAATAATATTGAACGGTTTGGATCATAAATTGGGATCCATAAAAGTGAAGAGAATTAGTTCTAGAAATTCAGAAATTCAGACTAGGCCATTTCTTTTTTATCATTTAGCTTCATTACATTTTTTTAACTTAATATTCTACCGATTCCATTTTATTCATTTAGTTTCATTTCACATAGGTCCTTTATATTTAGTTTCATTGAATATTATTAGATTGATTTTAATATTATTTGCGTCTCATAAATTAATCTCAGGTAATTTTAAAATATTAGTTAGATTTTTATTATAACATTCAGCTTATTTTTATCAAATTTGTATAAAAAATTAAGCTTAAACTTAGATTCTACAGCCATATGAAGGAAAATATAAAAACACCTGAGTGTTGTACAGGTTTCTTTTAAAGAAAAATACCCTATTTACGATATCGTCACCCCTTTCCACCTTTTTCAGAAAACCAGCAACTCCAAACCCTTCTCCAATAATCATTTGCGAGCATTGTAAACTTTCCTTCTAGTAGGTTTTTTTGTAAATCTACTCCCCCATGCTCTCTCTTGAGATATTGTTGCATTTCTCATCTTTGATTAATTTAGATCAAGATTTTCTTTCTCTCTCTCTTGGAAGTTGGGGTTCAATTGATTTGTTATTAGAAATATGGAAAATTTCAAACTAGGGCATGAGTTTTGTCGGGATTTTAAATCAGGACAAAAAAATCTTAGATTTCAAAACATGAGTTGAGTTTTCCAATTTCCTTTCAAATCACTACATCCGACGAATTTTTGGGTTTGCCCTTAGATCTTCTTCTCTTTTTTCTTCAAATACCCAAAATGCCCTTAGACCCATTCGTAAAAAAAAAAAAAAAACCCTCTTCCAATGCTTCCTTCTCTCCCAAGTCCCAACCATCACACACCTCTCTTCATATGTGTTCCTCCAACAGCGGTGTCAGCATCATGGACGTGGAGGCCGGCCTCATCTCCAAACGATAGTTTCTCTACTACATAGACGAGTTTGGAGGAGGAGGAGAGAGCATCACCGTCGATCCAACGTTTCCAACCACATTGGAATCTTTTGCTCCTCTCATTTCCTAAGCTTCGCGTCGTGGTCAGCATTGATCACAACCATTGCAACATCGTCTGAGGAGCTTGGAGTACTTCTGGTGGACCTCGCATTGTTCCACATCAAATCAAACAGATTATGCGGAGTCGTGCCTCACAAGTTCATGAATCTAAAACCTTCATATACAACCGTTTTTTGCTGGTAAGCCTCAATCGTGAGGTAGCCGGTGGGTGCTCCCCAGAGGTGAGGAGAAACCAAGAGGGTTTTGGGAAGAAGGGGACTGATGGCACTTCGGGTATTTGGAAAGAAAATATGAGAAGACGGTCGCCGGAAAATCCCAAATATCTCTGGAATTCCTTATATGAAAGGAAATTGGAAAACTTGAATCATATTTTGAAATCTAATTTTTTTTTGTTCAGATATGAAATCTAGAAAAAATTTGAGCCCTAATTTAAAATTCTCGCTTAGAAATATGAAAAGGGTTTCATAAAACCTCCATAGATATGAAGTATGGTTTTCTAAATCCAATTTTTTGTGATATTGTGTAAGGATCCAAGCTCTTAAATGAGAAAAACCCAATATCTCAATATCATTTCCAATGGATCCAAAGCATGATCCCTTCCATATGGGAAGGTCGGTCTTCGGGTTTGATGTAGTGGAGCAAATAGGTTGGAGGCCAATAGCTCCCAACCTAGCCACATGCCACAAATCACTCACCTATACTTAAAAGTCTAAAAACAACCAGGGGAATTCGGCGATGGGTCCCTGAACATTCCACTTTATGGCCTTAGATTCACAATCTTTTTTCATAGTGTGATAGGTCATTTGGCCACGATTAATGAAATCCCATTAATGAGATTTTTAAATAAAATCTAGAAAACACAAACAAATTTCATAAGAACACAAATAAATTTTTAAAAAAGGCAATAAATTTCAAAAGAACTCAGAGAAATTTAAAAATAAGCAAATAAACTTCAAAATATCCAAATAAATTTCAAAATATGCAAACAAATTTCAAAAGATCCAAATAAAGTTCAAAAAATGTAAATAAATTTCAAAAGACGCAATATAAATTTCAAAAGACGCGAATAAATTTCAAAAGACATAAATAAATTTTAAAATATCCAAATAAATTTCAAAATATGACCCAAATAAATTTTAAAGATCCAAATAAAATTTAAAAAATGTAGATAGAATTCAAAAGATGCAAATAAACTTCAAAAGACGTAAATAAAATTTTTATTTACAAATAATTTTTAAAAAACACAAATACATTTGCAAAAACTAAGATAAATCAATTTTCCAGATTTCAGAAAAATTTACAAAAAATTCAAATATTTTTGCCAAAACTCAGTTAAATTTATTTGAAAAACGCAAATAAATTTAAAAAGACGCGAATAAATTTGCCAAAAAACTCAGTTAAATTTACAAGAAACAAAGAAAGATTTATTCAAAAACTCAGTTAATTTTTTCAAAATGAAGATAAATTTGTCAGAAACTCAGATATATTTACCAAATACTCGGATAAATTTGCCAAAAACTCAGATGGATTTGTTCAGAACTCAGATAAATTTATTACAAACTCTGATAAATTTTCTAAAAATTCAGCTAGATTTGACTAGAACTCAAATAAATTTATTTCAGAACTCAGATAAATTTGTGGAAAACTCAAATAAATTTGAAAAAAACTCAAAACTCATATAAATTTGATAAAAACTTAGATAAATTTGACAAATCAATGGAGGACGGAGGAGATCGGATCAATGGGGCATGGAGGAGATCAGATGAGATCTTGAAAAGGCTGCATCACAGATCTACTGCTGATCGCGAGATCGGTTGGCCACACGCAAGTCAAGAAGAGGCTGGGTCGGGTCAGACCTAACCCGAACTTGACACTGTCATGGGACTAACCCAATTACTCTTCTTCTTCCTTCTGCTTCTGCAACAAAGACAACCACCCTTGCTGCTTCTTCTTCTTCTATATTCTCTTCTGCATTCTGCTGCTGCTGCTCCATTGTTCTCACAGCAATTGCAATAGGAATTGTAAGGCCGCCCTGTTGCCTTTCTTCTCCGATGGAGGTGGCTGTCCGAACTGCTGTCCGGCGACGTACGAATCAGTCCATGAAATCTTAGGCTTGTTCAGCCCTCCGAATTCCAAGAATCGCTATATCGGAATATGGCTCAACAAGATTCCAAACCAAACCGTCATTTGGGTCGCAAATAGAGAAAACTCGGTTAGTGATTCTTCTGGGATCCTCACAATCAACGTTGGAAATCTCGTACTAGTTGGTGATGGCGGGTACAACAACAACACTTTCACCATTCTAGGGTCCACCAACGTTTCAATAGTCCCAGAATTGTCAACTACCACACTTATGGATTCAGGAAATCTTATGTTAAAAGATGACCATCAAAGAATATTGTGGGAAAGCTTTGATCATCCAACAAATACATTCCTCCCGAAAATGAAACAGGGGTTGGACCGGAGAACCGGTTTGACTGGTATCCGGGGTCGTTGAGATAGTAAGAAAAGAGGTAATGGTGGAAGCCTTCAAGGCTGAGAATATGCTTGCCCAGATGTCGCTGTTGCCGGATCTGCTTGATGACAGCCTCGGCTCGACAATGGTGGCGCTAGCATCTCCTTGAAAGTCAACCAAGAAGCGCAGGAGCTGTTCCGCGACATCTGGTCGGATCCCTCCGCGGATGTATCAGGAGGAAAAGAGGTGTAAATGTTGTGAGAAAGATCCGCTCGAGTATGGGTTGGTGGAGGAAGAGAGAGTTGGGGGGCACCGTGGAGCCAGAATGCCAACTCGTCCCATATCTGTTTTACCTCATCGACTAGGTTCCCGAGAAGAATCCATTCGCCCGTGCAGAGCAGCAACAAAGGATTTAGGGGCTTTTTTCTGTTATGCAGAACCCGTCTCTGGAGAAGGTTTGGGCTAGTCGCGTTTCTATCGCCGGGTAGTCGCAATCGTTATGCTGAAATCTCTGGTGAAGTCCTTCATTCTTAGAGAAGAAGACCAAAAGGGGTTTTGCGGGACAATAGAGAATGACAGATAACCTTGCCCTATTGAACAAGGAGGGAGAATATTGGAAGATTTGGAAATTTTAAATTCAAAAGTTGAAAGGATAAACCTGTCATGTAAATATCTGAAGTGGCGTTTCTAGAGACCTCTTACCTAAATATGTCTAGCTGTGGCTTTAGAGGAAAAGTTGATGGACTGGAGGCCTTACAAGACTACTATGAGGGACTTTTCGCTAATTTACTCTAAAAAAATAATAATATATATAATTACATTTTGTTTTTATAGATCATTTTCATCTGCATGAGGGGTACATCTGCTTATTCTTCATGTGATAGAAAAGGGATTGGCGGATGATGCAAAAGGCAAGGGTTAGGGATCCAACTTTGAGACTAGGGGTGCACATCGGGCCGGGTCCCGGGTTATCGGGTCGGGTTTGGCCCGACCCGATAATTTTTAAGAGGTCAATGACCCGACCGATAACCCTGTTAAAAATCTTCGGGTTATCGGGTTTTGGGCCACCGGGTTATCGGGCTATCGAGTTCGGACCGGGTTAAACCCGGTTGCCCGGTTCATGACATTCCTCCCATCAGTCATGCTCTTCTCTTGACAAAGAGTTCTAAACAAGGCATTGAAACATTCTGTATCAAATTCCACAACAAGCTTTCGACTGTCTGTCGAACAAAGCAAACTTTAGCAATCCTAGCTAGAACTATCTGTATCGTGCGGGGAGTTATTAAAGACCGGTCCTTTTTACGCATTTCTACAAGCACTTCCCATGCCTTATCAAATTTCCGGCTTCTCCCTAGAATGTAAGAAAATGGTGAGTGGTAAAACCCTCTTCTCTTTCCTGTTATGGAGAAGAATTCGAGTGCTTATGTGGGATTTCCATGACTGAATCTGACCCTTTTCAATACCCTATCAATCAAATCATTTGAAATGAATATTCAGCACATTTTGAGCGACTCTTTCATGTCTTGATTTGGGGAAGTTGTGTTGGTTAATCGAAAAATGGTATCGACATCTGCTTCGGTGTTGGCTTCTGGGGTGATTGAAGAAAAGGGTCTAGTTTTAAGGAAATTTAAGATGTGGGTGTTGAAAATTGGAGAGAAGATATTGGAGCGCCTCTTTTGGGGTTGAAATTGAGAGATTTTTGAGAGCATCTTATTTTGACTTCTCTCTGTTTACTTCTTTCGTAGATGAGGATAGAGATTGGACATAGAATCTAGTGGTCTTAATCTCAAAAGCACTGAAAGCTGGAGTCTTTTCATCTCCTTCAATCAAGTTATAACAGAGGGTTGCGTACTCAGCTCAGCTGACACTGATAATTACGGGTAGATTTTGAGGTGGGTTTTTCAATGTCCCACATCGAACAATTACAAAGTGAAGCACAGAAAAAAGTTTATAAAATGACATAGAAGGCCAGTGGTAATTTAGTCATATTATTTTATTATTATTAACAACCGGGTTATCGGGTCACCCGATAACCCAAAAATCTTGAAATCAGTGACCCGAAACCCGGTCCTATTAAGAATTTATCGGGTTGGGTTTGACCTGGACCGATATGAAAGGTTTTGGCCTTGCCCGATAAGCATCGGGTCGGTCTGGGTTGCTGGGTCGGTCCGGGTCTGGAAGCCCGGTGAACACCCCTATTTGAGACAATGCCATCCTTTGAGAAAGTAAAGAAAACAAAGGCTTATTCACACCTAATTCCATCCTTGCTCTCTGCTTCTATACCTTAGTGAATACCCAAAAATCAAAAATTTCATAGATAAGTGAGGGAGATTATAGGGATGCAGTTGGTCGGTGTCCATTAAGGGCATTTTTGTCAGAAAAGATATATGACAACCAATATCATTGTTTCCAGGGATATTGACAGTACAATATCCCAAGGATGTAAGGATATCGTGCAAAATCCAGGGTTTTTTTTTTAACTTCTATTGGCACATAAGAAAATTTAAAAAAAAAATTCTCTAAAGTACCCCTCATCCCCTTACCCCCTCCACCCTCCTCCCCTCTCCCCTCCCCCCCTCCCAGTCGCCAACCAGGAGTCCTCTCCCTCTCTCTCCCTTCTTCTTCTTTTTCTCCTCCCTCAAGCCCCCTGATGCCAACGGACACCCTCACCGCCGCTGTTGTCGTCGACTACCACCGCCACTACCCGACCCCCTTTCTTCCTCTCCACTTCACTGCCGCCCCATCTCTCTCTCATTTTCCCCTTTCTCTTCCTTCCTATATCATTCCCCCTTGTTATCCCACCAATACCACCGCCGGCCACCACCAAGCTCTCCTCTTCTCTCACTATTTCCCCTATTTTCCCCACTTCTCTCTCTCTCTCTCCCCCATCTCATGCTGCCACGTGAATCACTCCTACCCATCTCATCCTCTCTATCTCTCTCCTTTCTTTCTTTTTCTCTTTCCCTTCCTCCTTCTCAACAGGAGGGATGACTGCGCAGGGGGAGAGGGAATCGATGGGAGGGAGGGAGAGAGAGGGAGAGAATATAAAGGGGAGGGAGGAAGAGAGAGGGGCTTTCGCCGGGGCCTGCCGGCAGGGGCTCCCTCCCAGCTAGTGGGAGGGGGAAGGAGGAGGGTAATTTATGAATTCTTTTATTAAAAAATTAGGTGTGTGAAGAGTTTTTTTTTGTGTGCCAGTAGAACATCCCTTTTTTTTACTCCATTCCCTTTTTTTTACTCCATTCTTTCCTACGGAACAACAATAAACCCATGTTGCCTTCCACCAAAGAGAGAAAAAGAATGGCAACCAAAACCATTTATGAGATGTCACGCCCCAAATACCAAGACCCATTCGGATTCCGGACCATGACCAATGTACGCCATAAATTAACATACTCAGATAAAGTTGGGCATTTATTTATTAGTCTAAGACCTTTATAAAATTTTGGAAAATTATAAATAAAATCATTTGAACTACATATCCAGTAATACCAAACTTTAAGTTGCAACATGTGACCTGACCAAATGGGTCCTTTCTGACCAATCAAAATGATAGGGGCTATGGCGTCTAAGAAAGATCTCTCAATCAAAACAATAGAAACAAGTGGACCCCTTATTAGTGCTGCGCAAATACCCAAAAGGGTTTTGAGAAGTGTGCACAAGACACAAATTCTCCCTTGGGGTTTTGTTCACATGACCTCCCCCCTCTTTCAACCCGTATGGCCCCCCCTCTCAATAAGTCATAACTCTATTAATTGTTAGGGTCCCAACACTTTAAGAGACAACATACGACCTGACCGAATGGGTCCTTTCTGACCAAACATAATTTTAATTAAACTTGGGGCCTACAAGCCCCACCCAAATGTGAAATATTACCAATATTGGTATACCAAATAAATTAATTAATTCCTCCAACATGTAAACCTCAATAAACAAAATATACGTGAAATTATGGGACATTACATGCTCCCCCTACTTAGGGAATTTGGTCCTCCAAATTTAGACTCATACCTTAGTTCTGAAAAAAGATAGGGATATTTCTCCTTGACGTGTCTCTCCATCTCCCAAGTTTCCTCTTATGGTGAATGATGCTCCCACATTAACTTGACTAGGAGAACTATCTATTTCGTAATGCTTTCTCCTGAAAGTCTAGGACAGCTCTCGGCTTCTCTTCATAGGACATGTCACTCTGAATCTATGGAGGCTGAAGATCTAATATGTGAGAGAGATTTGGTTCATGTTTCCTCAGACATAGTGACATGAAAATGTTATTAACTCCAGCAAGTTGAGGCGATAACTCTAACTTGTAGTAATTTCCATCACTAACACATTTCGTGATCTCAAATGGCCCAATGTACCTCAGGCTCAACTTCCCTTTCTTGCCAAATCTCATAAACCCCTTGACTGGAGAGACCTTGAGAAAAATAAAATCTCATATAGCAAATTTTAGTCCTCGCCAACGTTTATCAGCATAGCTCTTTTGGCGGCTATGTGCAGCTTTCAGCCGGTCCCTGATAATTTTAATGTTATCCGTCGAAATCTGCATTTATTCAGGACCTAATATCCTTCTTTCACCCACTTCCTCCCAGCAAATAGGAGAGCGGCAGTTTCTTCCTTACAACGCTTCGAAATATATGAATGTCAGATTTCATAAAAATAGAGTAACATTTATACATGGATGTCATATCTTTCAAGGGAAGCAAAAGCGTGCTTAGACAAAATAGTTGATATGAAATTTTAGCAGCTTTTCTTGATTTGCTTTTTTTTTTTTAATTATGTGACTAACAATGGCTATTCATTGTATCATTAGCAGGTCGCTTTCCTTTCTTCTTGTATCTCTTTAGAAATTAGCCAAGGTCGAACTATGGTTGAAATATTATAATGGTAAAGAGAAAGGGAAAAAAGAAAAGAAAAGTGGATCTAGCGATGAGCGTGGTAATGAGTGGTAGCCCATTCATGGTGCTACACTTGGCGTTATAGGTGAGTACCTTGACGCCACCTATTCGGAGATCAACGAGGAGGAGGAATCTCCTCGACGCGTAGCTGAATAGACTTTTGATGATGTCTTCTAGATATTTACCCACTGGGTTTGAATGTTATATGACCCATGGACCGTGGCTTGGATTGCCACACCTTTTGTTATAGTTTATGAACTTACTAGTACATTGCCCTTCCTGAAGGCACGGCGCACCACGTATGTACAAAATAAGAATATTTACATGTATATTTCAAAAAAAATTGGGCCACTAAATTCACAATTTCACACCATGACTCATAGTCTGATTATAATAAAAATAGAAGGGGATTAAAATAATGGTTGGTTTTCATGGTAGCAGCATGGCAATTGTTTTTAACACATTTTCCCCAGTTTAAGGTGGGTCTGGCATGCATCTTGGTTAAAATATGGTTACGGGTCAGATCTGGGTTTAGGGTCTTTAGTTGGATTTGACTATAGTTTGACCCGCTTTTATTTTATATGGGGCTTTGGACTATATAGAGCTATTTAGAAAGAAATTCTTTTTATCTTCTATATTAATTTACAAATTTTATATAGAGCCTTTTTTCTTAAATAGGTTGGTTTTGGTCCAGGTTAAGAACTGGACTCATTAATGAGAATATGGAACTGGGACCGTTTAAGAATCGTTGTTAAGAAGATGGAATTGGAACTGGAACCAAATATGAGACGGGTCCGAGTCTATGTAGAGAATGATATGGAAAAACAAAGGTTTTAGAAGAGTTTCTAGAAAATTGAGGTGATATGTTGGGTCCCGGGGTTTTTTACTTATCGGGGCCTAAATAAGGATCCAAACCTGATTTTGAATGGGTCGGAGCCTTATAGGAGAATCGGGGACTCATTTACATCTCTACTTTTCCTACTATCTAGAACTTGGAAAAAAGGACCAAAATGTCCTCACTTTTGTGATATCGCAAGATGTTGCTTTTTTTTTTTACAATATCATAGAAATTAATCATACAGAAGTGAAAACCCGAAATCAGAGTTCTTTATATATGTGGGTATGTGTTTCCTGTGCCTACCATCTTTCCAGTTCAAAACCCCATGCTATACACGGACCACGGAACCACTAAATGTACTAGCTGATATGAATTATTTTTAATAAATTTATTAATTAGTAAACTTGTGAGTCCTTATTTTTATTGCTAATTTGATCTTTATTTTTTTTTCCAAATGTTTTATTCTTTAGGTGAGGCATGAATTGATTAAGAAAGATCAAATGATCAAAGACATAAAAAATTGACCTAATATATTTAAGTGGGACCCAGATGAATGGGGTCCACCATCTCTATTCAAACAGTACATAAAACCAAATGATGCGATATGGGACCCATTAATTGATTGATAAAGATCAAATGATCAAATGATCATAGACCTCACAAATTGACTAAACCTAACCTATTTAAGTGGTACCCCCAAGATGATGGGGTCCACCATCTATATTCTAACCGTCCATAAAACCATATGATGCTTGCTGGGACCCATGAATTGCTTGATAAAGATCAAAGGATCAAATGATCATAGACCTCACAAATTGACCAAACCTAACCTATTTAAGTGGAACCCCCAGATGAATGGGGTCCACCATCTTTATTCTAATCGTCCATAAAACCATATTTTGTGGGATGGGACCCATGAATTGATTAAAAAAGATCAAATGATCGTAGACCTAAAAAATTGACCAAATATACTTAAGCGGGACCCAGATGAATGGGGTCTACTTGTCCATATTGTTTAAAAAAAATTAAAAAGAGATTAACTTCTAAAGGCTTCAAATCTATATCCATTATAATTTGATCACATTGAAAATGGCCCAACCTTTAATCCAAATCTCGATCAACATCAACCCACCCATTTGATTTTAATACACCAGGTGGGTCATCTCCATTGGGCTGGAGGGGAAAGACCAATTTTTGGGAGGAAGTTATTGGCTAGTTAGTTTAGAGAGAGGAGAGTGGAGAGAGGAGATACTGACACCTATCTCCATGTATACTATGAATTGAGGGTTTGATGTTTGGAGGGCTGTTGTTAAATCAAGGCAAAATACATTACCATAGTTGTAATCAATAGAATAGTAAATATGATGGGAGTGGTATATTTGGCATCAAACCAATTCATCACAATGCAAAGGAATTGAATTGAACAGTTTCATTATTTGCAAATACTGGGCCCATTTTCAGGCACAGAGTGAGATAACCAGCAATGTTGATGGTTGGTTGCCACCATCCGATCTTGACAGAGTCACAGACACAAAGGGTACAAATTAAGTTCATTAAAGCTACAATGGGCTTTTCCTAAATTATAAAATCTAACGGGGCAATATAATAAAACAAAAAGCATGTAATGTGTTGTCACCACCCAATCTCTCTCATCCCACGTTTCCATCTTCTTCTCTTCCATTTCCCACGCACGTTATCAACTGAACCTTCTTCACAGAAACGAATTATGTAATGAAGCTCGACGCCAACAACTTGTTGCACTCGGATATTGGGCCCCCCGATCAAGACCCAAGATCAACCCTCATCAGTAAGGTCGCCCAAGGCCCTACTATAAGATCTATGACCCCGATTGGTCATCAGGTCTCATCCCTTGGCCCCACTATCAGATCTAATAAGGAAACAATTTTAAAACAAAACGGCATGTAATGTGTTGTCACCACCCAATCTCTCTCATCCCCATGGTAACCCACGTTTCCATTTTTTCTCTTCCATTCCCACGCACGTCATCATCTAAAACTTCTTCACAGAAACAAATTCTGTACTGAAGCTCGACGCCAACAACTTGTTGCACTCGGATAGTGGGCTCCCCTGATCAAGACGCAAGATCAGCCCTCATCAGTAAGGTCGCCCAGGGCCCTACTATAAGATCTATGGCCCCGATTGGTCATCAGGTCTCATCCCTTGGCCCCACTATCAGATCTAATAAGGAAACAATTTCAAAAGTGTCTCATGCCCCAACTGTGTAAACCCTTAGATGGTGAGCCAAGAGGGGTCCACCTCACACAGGTCCACATATCTAAGGTCGCCTCGTCGTGTCCGGCCCTTTGATCGGACCAGATCCATGATCCAATCGTTCGATGGGTCCCGTAGCATGATTAAATATAATTAAAATATTTCAAGAGCAATCACACCTCAATCTGATCAGACTTTTGGATGGTAAGCCAACCAGAGCCCACCTCGCACGGGTCCGCTATCTATAGGGTTACCCGTGGGTCCTCCTTCGGATCCACGGATCAGATCTAACATCATGGACCCACCTAGGCCCTACAGTCCCAAAACATAGATACAGTTCCAAGTCCGGGACCTGTGTCAGGTTCATCCTTTGCTGGCATTGGGTAGAAAAAGCACTCACTAATCCCCTCACAGTGATACACAGGATTTCATGATTTCAAGGGTGTTAAAGGAAGGGTTTCAAATTGAAAATAAGGGGCTGCCATGTGTACCAAATTTGACGAACATCATTAATATGCACGGTCTCGTCGAGAATTCTGTAATTCGAACCAAACCCTAGGTTCTTATGCACCCCCACAAATCCTTTAATCCTTTAAACCACATAAATATTTGAAAATGAATCATGAGATTTGAAAAAAAAAATAAAAAAGAGGGGAAGAAAATCACGTGTCTTCTGCTAACCACAGATGCTTAGAATTTCCGCAAGAGGGAATAAAAGTAAAATCGAAAGTAAAATAAAGTTGTGAGAGAGATACTGACATGGCATCTTAATAGAATTGTTACTATTCAAATGGTGGGATCTCCTTATCTTCTCTTCCCCATTCTATATTTCTCTTTCCTTCTCCTCCTCTGGTTTGAGTCTTTTTTTTTTCCTATTCTGTGTATTTGGATTAGGAGATTAGGGGATATATCTCTTAATCTCAACCCTTGGATTTATGTACATAAATCCAAGGGTCTAAAATATCCAAGGATTCAAACAGTGAGCTGTCATATTATATAGATTTATATTATAGCTTATAAACCTTAACTTCTTTCTTTCTCTCTATTGCTTGACTTTAAATCTCAAATCTTTAAATCTATGCTCATGAACTTTTATGCTCTATATCTTGATGGATATCTATTTGACAAGATGGTACAAGTGAAAAATACTGGTTTATGGAAATTGAAACTCACACGTGATATCCTGTGGATGAATTCCGTTCGTAGGGACGAAAGGTCAATGAGATTGACTCGAATCCCCATGCAGGCGTACATCACGCCTCGAGATGAGTGCAGTCTCGGGCTCAGGGCGTGACAACTAAATCTGCAGAACTTGTTTGGCAATAATATATTAAATTACTCTATTGAGAACACATTGTATGAACTTATTTGGTAACATTATAAAGTATTGTTCCACAAAAAGGAAGGAAGAGAATCATAGGATTTGCATTGTGGGCCCCATAATTTATTGTTTCAACACTCTATTATTATCCTACATGGGACCCACCTACGAGAGTTACAATGTGATATGCACATTTAAAAATTAAAACATGGGGTTCATATTCATAAGATTTGCAATGTGGATCCACCTTTATAGGAATTATAATGCGAGTCTACCTTTTTGTGAATGTAAAATATGGGACCCACATTTAGAAATCACAATGTGGTACATACCTTTAGAATTGAGAATATGGAGCCTACATTTATAAAAATTACAATGTGGGTCCACCTTTTGTGACCTTGACCATGTGACCTACACTTCGGAATTACAAAGTGGAGCCATATTTTTTGTGATTGTGGACACATGACCCACCTTTATAAATTAAAATGTGGTACCCACCTTTAGAAATTAGAACATGGGGGCACATTAGGATTTATAATGTAGGCCCACCTTTGTAGGAATTATAATGTAGGCCCACCTTTGTAGGTATTATAATGTGGGGCCATTTTTGTTGTTGTTTGTGAACCGGGACCCACTTTTAAAAATCACAATGTGGTACCCACATTTAAAAATTAGAACATGGGGCCACATTCATAAGATTAGCAATGTGGCTTCACCTTTTGTAATTGTGACCATATGACCCACCTTTAAAAATTATAAAGTGAGGGGCACTTTTTCTATAATTGTGGACACGAGACTCACCTTTAGAAATTATAACGTAATGCCCACCTTAAAAACTTAGAACATGGAGCCCACATCCATAGGACTTATAACGTGATCCCACCATTATAGGCATTATAATATGGATCCACCTTTAGAAATCACAAGTGATGCCCACTGTTAGAAATTGAAACATGAACATCCAGAGAATTTATAATGTGGTCCCACTATTATAGAAATTTTAATATGAACCCACCTTTAGAAATTACAACGTGATGCCCACCGTTAGAAATTGAAACATGGGGCCTACATCCATATAATTTATAATGTGGGCTCACCTTTTGTGCTTGTGGCCATGTGACCCACCTTTAGGAATTACCGAGTTGGGCCACTTTATTTGAGATTGTAAATATGGGGCCTACCTTTAAGATAAGCAAGATGATTTAAAATATTTAAATGATATTCTTTAAAATGCATGAGATAAATATAAAACAGCTGTGCTAGTGGCTTGTTTCTTAAAAATACAAAGTTTGTTCGTTCCAACTTTCTTATGCCAACTTATTAAGATTTTGAGATTCCTTCTAGTGAGATCAAAATTTGAAACGGTGATTTACACATACCAAATATCTCATGGGAACATGAAAATGTCCAAATGGCACGATGCCAAACGCACCCTAAATTTTCATTACGATTAACAAAAAATTATGCAGGTCAAGGGCCTATTGCTACATTTCTAGACGTGAGTGGAAACCATAATCCTAGCATACCTTTCAGATTATCAACCTTTTTTTTTCTCAAGCTAATATTGATTACTATGCATGTCAACAGTGGCAGACCCAAGATTCTCACTTGAAGGGGGCTAACGATAGTCAAATAAAAAATTAATTTTTTATTTTATTGTACTTTCTTCACGTTACCGATGTCAAAAGGAAAAACAAATCAATTGTGTATTTGTATTCATCTCTATAAGAGCATAATCAATTAATACCTTGAATAAAGCAATGTGCAAATGAGTAAATTGTGTATTTCTGTCCATTTCTGTGATACGAGAGTAATCGTTAGTGCATGTTCATTTGCATGAGAAATAGAATGAAATAAATTAAGCTTCCAATCTAAAGAGGAGATTGGAAACAAGCTTTGAACAAAAAAAAAAAAACGGCGGGCTTGATCTTCGTTTATTTGTTTAAATAAAATCCAAAACTACTTCCTAAAAACCCATTCTAAAACTCCTTCCTAAAACCCCAACATAAATTACAACTACAAATAACCAAATATTGCATTAAATTAAATAAAATTACCTAGCAACCAATAACATGCATCACTAGCTAAAAATTAATAATGATGGATGAGATACATTTCTCACCCTCGTCTCTTATCTAAATATTTATCTAATTATTCTTTTGTCGAAATCAAACCCAACTCCATCAAAAGAACCAATTTTAGTAATGGGGATTTTTAGAAGGGTTAAATTTTTAGGAAAATCCCCATTTTGTTAAAGATCTTTCTTAATTAAGAGAAATTATTTCAAACAAACATGGGGATTTTCAGAAGATGGTAGGTTTTCAAGAATCCCCTATTTCTAACACCACCATTTCAGAAAAATATCTTTGAGATCAAGCACCTACCAAAACAACCACCTGCAAGTGATATAAGGGGGTGTTTGGAAGCGGTAGAAAGTCATAGAAAATATAATATTATAGAAAGAAATATCTTGTATTCTATAGCTACTAGTATGACATGTTTGGTAACATAAGAAAGTACATATATATTTTGTTAACGGACGGTTCCCAACCCTTTGAGCTGGACTGTTCCCTCCGGGCCCAAAGAGAAGCCGCGTAAAACCCTTGTGGCCCCTAGGTGGTAACATGAGTGGACTCAACATTCGGTTCCTGAAGAGGGAGAACCGGGGGTCGATACCAAGACCTCTAACTCTAGTGAGGAAGTGACCACTCCCCATTGGGGTTAGATAAAAAAGTATATTGAAATATTGAAATATCCCAACTACAAGGTTCTCCCGTATATTTGATTCTGTCATATCATAATCTATTATTCCACAGGACTTGAAATCTTAAATCGATTGGACTCTTTATTCATTCCTCTTATCCCTTCCCACTTACACCTTCTAAATATAAGAACACCATCTTTGTTCTTTCTTCCTTACATCTCTTCTTGTCTCACATCTTATGCTCCTCTTTTCCTTCTAATGAAGCTAGGGCAAAGATCTACAGGTGCTGAAAATTTTTTTGGGGCTAAAAATTCAATGTATTTTGGGTTTTTCTTTTGGGTAGATCATTCGTATTGTCCTAGGGAGTTTTGTCCATCAATTGCCAAAGGGGGAGATTGTAAGTATTTTTATGTTGGCTAATTCCTGGGTTGGACAAAACTCTGGGTCCATTGAGTTGTATTTTCTAATTTATTTAGAATGGACTGTGGTTGTGTCGCGGGAAGAGCTGAACCGAAGAAAAGAGAAGACCGGGCGAGTCACCGAGGTTCGATAAATCGAACCCTCTGTGCGATCGATCGGAGGTCTGACAAGCCTTAGTTATTTGGGTGGTCCGATTGATCAGATGCATTGTACAATTGATTGGATGGCGCAGGAATTTCGGAAAAGAGTCCAAATCTTCTACGAAGTTGTTTCCTTTTGAGACTTTGTTTCCTACTTTGAGTCTTATTTGTGTTCTAACTACAAGGCACGAATTTGAGGCTATAAATAGGGTATTGCTCTCAACCCTAAAGAACACATCAATTAGTTCTCTCATTAATCTGAGGTGATAATACCCTAAGATAGATTCTTTGATTCTCTAAAGCCATTGAGAGATTGTTCTGAAGGACTGCTCTAGAAGGTTGTTGTTACTTTACTCTCTTGTAAAAGACAGTTCATCTTGGCTGACAAGGTGCAAGTAGATCAAGTAAGGAGAATGGTGCACGGTGGAAGTTATGCAAGAACAACTACAGTCCTTAGGTCGAGATACTGATTGAGGTAAAGGAGCTGTGAGTATATCATGTAACTGTTCGTGAGTTATTAATTTTTGGTTCGTGGTTTTTCTCCCTGCATAGGGTTTTCACGTTAAATATTGTGTCTGCCTTCTTGTGGTGTGTGATTGGTAGATTGTTAGTTTTATATTGTTTATTTGGTTTTGTTCACTGTGTGTTGATTAATTAATTGGACTAGCATCCATTCTAGTAGGTTCTACGGAACTTTCACCTTCAAATTGCAATATATGGATGACAAAGATTTAACTGGGCAAAGCGAACCTAAGGAAGGCATGATAAAGAGTACATCATGTTTAGGCCAGATAGGTTATTAAGATCGAAGAAAGTAAAGGAGATCAAGAAGATCAAACTGAGGCCATTTGGCAGCCCTAGTAAGATTTGTAGCAGGTAGTGTGTAGTATCTCATCGACACCTCTCCGACTGCCTCCCTTTGACAAATTACGTTGCTTATTAAGCCATCGAGCCTGTCAACCATTAAATACAACCCGGTCCACCATCTTCCTCATGTTGTCCCTTCTTTATTCCCGTGTTGATTACAACACGAGGACATAAGCATGCCAACCAATTTAATTTTAATCTTAACTTTTTTGTACTTCCAAACAACTCATCTCAGAATTTGTTTTGTTTTTTGGAATTAGCCAAACAGCATAAATGCTGTGTTGTTTTAATATCTCACTATTTCATTCTATACTATTTTATTCTAATGATATTTAAATATATAAATATCTAATTATGTATGTATCAAATCAAGATAAAATAAAGGGGATTTTACTGGAAAAATCCCAAAATTTAGGCATTTATCCTGCTGGGTCCCAGCCAAATTGTGGACACTAACGAAGTCCGTTAGTGCGTTTTTGTATTTTTTTTTTGATATCTGGGGTGAGTGACGCTAGCGTCACTAAGCTCTGATTAGAGTGACGCTAGCGTCGTCCATCGCTATACCTATTTAACCCACCCGTCCCCATTTTCACCATTTGTAACTTCTTCTCCTTCTTCAGAACTACGACGGCACTGCTCCATACTTCTTCCTTCTCTATCATCCATCATCCTTGATCCGATATCGCACATCCACGTGAAGGTATGTCCCTTTAGCCCCGTTTCCGCACAATATTTCCGGATCATTAAGTGTATTTCGAGTTCTTGATCCGCTGTGTATGGTATAATCCATCAACCTTTCTTTTTTCAAGCATAATGTTTGTTTGGAGTCTCCATTCTTCATTTGTTTTGTTCTTGTAAGCCATCATGTATTTCTGGTTATATCATTTTCTCCTTTTCACATTGTTTGCTCTCACGCACACTATTTGTTCGATGAAATGGGACAATGTAGGTTTCAACTTATGATTATCGCAAAAGACATACTACCTTCTACCATTTTCATTAGTTAGGGAATTTACACCTCCTCTACGTTCATTGTGCAAAAAAAGAAAATAAAATGGTATTGGAAGCAATACTAAGACTTGACTTCACCTTCAATAGAGAAGGTTATTTGTTCTATCCTAACATTGGCTTTTATTAATCAAGAAAGTAGAGGTTTTTATTTTTTAGATCCATTTTCATCAACGAGATTTGTAAATAAATAAGATAGTTATCTTAACCATTTTTACTAAACATGGAAGAGAAATGGTTTTAATAGGTAAATGAAGGCTTCCATGAGGGAGGAGTTGAGTGTTTTATAATGCAATTATGTTGGACAGGGACGACAAAGAAAGGGATGCAAGTCAGGGTTTGAGGAATCCAAAATGGAAAGCTTGGTGGGGCTACATACTCCTAGAAGGCCTAAAAGATGCCATTCAACATGCCTTGAGAAACAATTGATAGGATAATCCATTTTATGTATAGTCTACTTGTAACTACCTCGTAAGTTTCTTTTTTATCTAGATGAATTAATTAAAATGGTTGGCCACCAATAAGGAGTCACACCACTCTCATTCCTTATGACCATAGAAGAGAGAAAAAAGCCTTTGATTAGTTAAATGATTAATGTGGAATTCTTAATTGGAACAGTGAAAAGGTGGGTTTACATGTTCAAATCATGGCTTTGAGTGCCATATCGTTTGACATGGATACGCTAGGCATATACAAGTATCCGGGTATCATAGTATGGATGACATTTCTTTAAGTGAAAACGGAGCAAGTCCTAATCTTGCGTTTAGAAGGATGTAAAGGGAGTTTAAATCTCAAATGGCGAACACCTTTCTCGTGACACCTAGAATGAGAAACTAAGAATATGTGGATATCATATTCCCATGGGATTTTACAATAATCATTGAAAAGAAATACATTGTATGGACATGTTTGGCACAGATACCTGCACACAGAACGTCAACCCAATGTTTCTAACCCTTGATACACGGCCTACCAGTGTAATGCTTTTTTTTTCTTATAATAGAAAAAATGACCCTTGATCCAACGGTCTAGTCCACTTGGATTGATGCACCTCTATGGAATCCGTTGGATGGTTCATCAGGATTAGTGATTAAGTGGGCCCTACTGATTGTGTACATCGGATGCACAAGAGCAGATGCCTTTATATTCTTTCATTGGACAGAAATGCATGTGAATGGAGATTTACATTAGTAACAAGCCCAAATTATGGACCTAAGAACAAGTTGACTAAAATGAGTGTCATGGTTAATCCCACAGAAAATATTATATGGGAACTCATTATCCTTGTATTTTGTTTTGTTTGCTTTTATCTTGCTCTTTCCCAGTCTATGGATTTGATGGACTGTCTCTTTGTACAGTTCATTTTTGCAATAAAAACATTGTTAATTCTACTTAAAAAAAAAACGATACAAAGGGAAAGCCGAAGTGTAACAGGTTGCTAACAAGAACAATCATAAGCAGTATGAGAGCATTTTGATTAATTCGTGGAAAATACTAATTATATTTTATGAGTTTATGTTGAGTAGAATTATACTACTAATTGTCGTCTTATTTTTCTAATGATCATACAATAACTCTTTAGTATATTTCCGTTTATGAATGTGGCTGATTTTATCCTCTCCTCAACTCATACCTGTATATGCTCACTGTTACATGCCTTTGAACTGAACAGATGGCGAAGAGTCTGATGATGAGGGGGAGTTATTGTATGATCAAGATCAACATGTTTCAAAGGCAATATTAAATGGGGCTGAACCTGGATGTTACAGGTGCATCAATACCAACCCTGACAAGAAGATATGGGTATTGACTGAAAAACAGAAGGAGCATGTGAGGGATGCTGGTCTATCATATTTGTCAGAGATAGACTATATGAGGATAGACCATGCCCTAATATCCGGGTTAGTTGAAAGATGGAGGCCCGAGACTAATACGTTTCACCTACCAACGGGTGAGGCAACGATCACTTTGGAGGACGTTGCTTATATCTATGGACTCCCTATTGATGGTGAACCGGATAACGGGAAGAACCTTCAATAATGCATTCGTCCCGGAAATCTGTAAAGAGTTGCTAGGCCTTGCCCCACGCCCGGGAAAAGACACGATCGAACTAATAATAAAATTCAAATGGTTGGAGAAGAATTTCAAGCCCTCCAAGCAGAGGAGTGATATATGCAAAACTAGAGCATATCTATTTTTCCTGGTGTCTGGACAGATCTTTGCAAACTCTTCTGGTGCAAGGGGACCAGCGTGGCAGTTAGAGCTCTTTAGGGAGTTCAAGCTCTATGCATGGGGTCCAGCTTGCCTTGCAAGTTTGTACAGAATGCTTTCAAGGGCTACTAGGCTATTAAGAGGTGAAGAGGAGAGTGAAGAGGGAGGGGAAGTTGAGGAGAAAAAAGAAAGTGGTAAACTTACCCTGCTCAAGACCCTAACAGGCCCTCTACAGCTGATACAGGTTATTCTTTTTTAATCTGGTCAACATACTTCTATGTTCATTACTCTCTTGCAATTTTACATGACTTTTTTGGTGTCTCTGTTGTTTCATACTTGTAGATATGGGCCTACTCTAGGATGGCTATTGGGAGGTGCCCTAAGCCTGATCCTAGTTGGCAGAAGGATCTTCAATTTCCATTGTTTAAGACATGGGAGAAAAGACTTAAAGAATACAAAAAGTTAACAAACATGAAGGAAATACGCGTTCAAATCAACGGTCTGAAGGAAGATGGGGTACTCATTTACTTCAAGTGTTACTTCGTCATTTGTCTCATAACCTTTAGTTTAATTATAGAGGTTGCTAATGGTTTTATTCTCTGTGTAGTTCTTATGGCAACCATACAAGGAGATGCCAAAGAAACTGCTCCAAAGTGTGCCAAAAGGGGACAAGAAATTGTTTAAGTCATGCACAGTCCTCATTCATTATTGGGTGTTCGAGAGGCATAATGCAAATCGTGTGACCAAGCAATTTGGCATGAAACAGTCAGTTCCCCCACCATTCGAGGTGCCATTCAAGCGGAACGAGCGCATAGAGCGAGTTGCTTAAACTTTGGAGTTGCTTAATGTCTTATTGTATAGCTTCAACTTCTTTCAGTTTATCATTTTGTATGGCAATTTGAACGATTATTTTTAATGGGATTGAATGCTACAGGTTGTCATAATGTATAGCATGAATGTAAAATTTGCAATGAATTTTACAACTCTCGTTTCCTTTTTTTTCCCACTGTAACAAGTGACGCTAGCGTCACTCATTTGTGGTTTCTGTATCATAATAGTGACGCTAGCGTCAAAAATTTTGCTTTCTGTGATCACTATAAAGCCTGACATAAGTGACGCTAGCGTCACTCAATTATGGTTTCTGTATCAACTTTATAGTCTCAGTGACGCTAGCGTCAAAAACTTTGCTTTCTGTGATGACTTTAGGGCCTGACATAAGTGACGCTAGCGTCAAAAAATTTGCTTTCTGTGATGACTTTAGTGCCTGACATAAGTGACGCTAGCGTCACTAACTCTGTATCAGATGCAGGCTTAATGACGCTAGCGTCGCTTTTGTCAGACTAAAAATTCATCACAGAAACCATTTTTTTTTTTACGATAGCGTCACTGGTATCAGTGAGAATTTCCCTGACCTTAATGCAGGAACTTAAAAGTAATCCACATACAGAATGGCAACGATGGATAGCTTAACATTCATAGTTCACAAAGGTTCAAAAATATAGACACAAAAAAAAAAAAAAACATTCATGTCATACTTGTAATGTTTTGACTTCAATATTCCAAAATAATTCTTACAGAAAGTGATGAACAAAAAAGTATGTTCTTTACAGATGAACATAAACAAACTCACAGGATTATGGTCCATCATCATGAAAACAAAACAAAAAAGTATGTTCTTTACAGATGAGCATAAACAGTGTCACAGGATTATGGTCCATCATCATGAACACAATTTCTCACAAAAAAAACAAAGAGAGCATTGTGTTGGCGTCAGTTCACAGAAATAATTGATACTAAGTCTGTCGATGTTGAGCCGGGGGATTTCGACAACTCTGACGATTGTGACCTTTCTCGTTGCAATTGGAGCATGTGAACACCGGTTCCCTGTAACGATCCTCAGTTCGTATTCGATTCTTCTTTGGTCTCCCGGGCTGTTT
Organism: Litsea cubeba; assembly: GCA_012931725.1. NCBI lineage: Eukaryota > Viridiplantae > Streptophyta > Magnoliopsida > Laurales > Lauraceae > Litsea > Litsea cubeba. The sequence continues at coordinate 75,974,142 of CM022949.1, read as the reverse complement.
AGTTGCAAGAGGAGGGATAACTCTTTCGTTCGAAATATGCTCCCATTGTTTGCTATCACGAGTGGCGTGAATCACCTCATTGTACGTGGCATGTAGTACACTTGTTAGATACCAATTGTCGCAAAATTCATATGGATTATATTTCCTCACTCGCATTGAAGCGATTGCATGTGAGCACGGTATCCCAATTACTTCCCATTTGCGACACGTGCAAGTTCGACGATCTAGATGAACAATGTCCACATACTGTGCAGACTGAACTTGAAACTCGACGAGTCCGGCAACGCGTACGTGCAACCTTTGGGCTTCTTCTGTTTCATGTCCTAGCAACTTCTCAGCGTATGGAGTCAAACGACTGTTAATGCAGAGATTTTCAGCTTGTCTTTTTTGAAAGAACTCCATCAGTCTTGCTCTTATCTCTTCCACTTGATAGACAATTGGTAAAGCTCGAGTATCTTTCAGCATGCTGTTGGTGCACTCAGCGGCATTTGTAACGCCCCAATTCCGGATACCGAGAAAATCGTCAAAGTACCAAAATTGGCGCGCTACTTCCCGGAAAATCCGAGAACTTCCAAGATCGTAGGTCCGCAGTGAGGTCCAATTTAAAACTTTTTCATCAACATAATAACAATGGTTAATTACGGAAGCATGATAGTATAGCGGAAGCCATACAGAGATAGCGGAAGCATAAGGTATCATAGTATATATGTCAAATGTAGAAGGGCTGAAGTCCAGCCTAAATGTATAGTGATAACAAATCAAGGTTTAATTACATATTTTTCATTACTACCCAACTCACAACAAATGTCTCTCAAAAACCCTAAACAAAGGAACGCTCAAACCCCTGCAGCTGGTGTCGGCTCTCCACCTTCCGGCTCGACCTCATGGTCGGCCAGCCCCCATCCGTAGTCGCCTACTACGGGCACCTCAACGAGTGCGAACGCATCGCCCTCGAACTCGGGGTCAAGACCTAAGCACCAAGAGTGGGTCAGATCTAAAGATCTGGCAAGTCACAATATGCAGATAATATAGAATGTATGCATCAAATGAGTAGAGACATGTATAAAGTTAAGAGAGTAACAAAGGTACATATGCTATGCAGTCGTGCAAGATAACCATGTAGAATCATAATAAGCATAACAGTAATAAACCTACACAATATGGCACATCCACATAAGCTGGTCACCGCGGGATATTATGCCGCGGCCCTCCCATACTGAACACAGTCGCGGTAGGGATCCTAAGCTAATGCTAGGGATTACTAACCCTGCAAAATATCATCAACATCATCCACAACGACCGGAACCGGCATCACACCGTCCGTCCCAACAGTGCTCATCATGATAGCCACACAACAAATCTCAATAGCTCCTACCAGTGATGATCAGTCCGACTGGCTGAGCTTAAATCAACTGAGTGAATGTCTATGCCGACTCGGAAACAATAAAGGTCTGTGTCTGTCTAGGCTTTGCCTTGCGTGAACAAGGTCCTAACAAAAGTCCCTAAGAGGTCTCAGTACTCAATACAAATTGTTGATCATAGTCCAAGTCCAATTCCAATCATTGGATCCGTACCAAGGCCCACCAAATACTTGGCCTGGTCTATAACAATCCATATGAGATACAAGCCCATGTTCAATAACATATGATCCATTTACATCCACAATGGGTCACAAGCCCATACAATCTAACCTCTCCATTCTAGGGTAATTCACATCCAACTTAGGCCATAAAAAAAAGGGCCCGCCTAGCCACAGACACGGGTCAATGATCCACCAAATCAGATTACCGGGTCACCTCTACGTATTCCTAGGTTTAGGTCCTCCATTTTCCATTTAATTAACAGGTATAAGCAATAATAAGGACAATAGAGTGATAGTCATAGTATGAGGGAGATGAATCTCCAAGTACAAGGATCAAAGGGAGATAGCAACAATCCAACCTAGGTAAATGGTCCACTTTCGGATACAGGTCCATCTCAGGTAATTCGATCTTTAAGTGAAACCACAGATGCTAAGGAATATTGTGTTTGGTGCTTAGAAGTTATGTGCATCATTTGGTAACGTATAAAGGTCGAATCATCTTAGATTACATAACCTGGACTTTAGTTAGTGGACCCCACGAGTCAAGGTTGAGCCGTACCATTGACTCGTGGCTGGCACAGTGATGGAAGTCTATTTGAATGGTCAATGGGCCCTACATATGATTGCAACAATAGAAATTAGAATCTGGGGATCGTCACTGTACACAGTGTGCTCAACCGACCTCCTGGCCTGGGCGGTCAGCTCGGCACACTGGGACCAGAGAAGGAAAAACACCCTACAGGCAAAGCCTGCTTGTCCAGGACTTCCTGTGAGTTCAGCTAACTCCCTGGCCTGGGTAGTTGGCCGTGCACACTAAGAATCCTGGCTCAAGGGAATGTCCCAGGTTCTAGTCTCCTTTGTTGAAATCCCGCCTTTTTGGAAATCCATCTCGGAGTTCGGCTAAGCAATGGAGCTCAATTGAATACTCAGTTCGGCCCCCCAACCCAGCTCGGCAAAGGCCTAGCTCAGTTCGGCCACCCAACTAAGTTCAGAAAAATGCATTGAGTTCGGCTAGGCATTGAGGTTGGTCAAGCTCTTAGCTTGGTTAAGCACTGAGTTCGGCTAAGCTCGAAGTCCGGTCTGGCACAGAACCCGGTCTGGCGCTGAGCTCAGTAAAACACTGAGTTCGGCCATAACACTGAGTTCGGCCGTAACACTGAACCCGGCTGAGCACTGAGCTCGGCCTAGACACTTAGCTCGGCTAAACGCGAATCTCATCCTAACCATCATGCTCGGCAGAACTCTGAGTTCGGCTAGTGTTGAATCCAGCCATCGCTGAGTTCGGCCAGTGCTGAGCTCGACAGTTGCTGAGCTGCGCCAACGCTGAGCTCGGCAACCGCTGGGCTCTGCAAGTGCTGAGTTCGGCAGTTGCTGAGCTGCACTAATGCTGAGCTCGGCAACCGCTGGGCTCTGCAAGTGCTGAGCTCGGCCATCGCTGGACTCTGTCCATCTCTCCTATCAGTGTTGTGTTCTGTTACAGAACCCAGTTCTGCGACAGGACACAACTTCTCTTCATTAAGCACAGGAATGGTGGTCCACCTCTGATCAAAATCCAGATCAAGTAGCACCCCATGGTCGCACAGGCCCCCTCACACAGACGTAGGGTCCTGATCTACCAAGGGTGGTCCTACTTCGATTCCGATCTCAATACTGCGAGATGGGTTCTTGTCATTCCATCTCCGGAAACTCATTCCCGTGACCCAATTCTTCTGGGATTCTCCATAGACCATTACAGAAGCAAAATAAATCATTCCTACATCATCCACCCATCATCAACCGGCCATTGATCATCCAAATGAGGTAATCCCATCCATCAATGGCCAAAGGAACCAAACAAACATGCTCAAGGATCGATCTAAACATATATATTACAAATTGGAATTCTACTGCAAATCAAAGGAAGGAAACAAGCAATCTAGACTACCAGCACAGTGCACTTGCCTTGATCGATTGAAGGTAGAAGGAAAAGAGAGAAAACCACAGGGAAAAAGAGAAAAGGTCTCGGCAGTAGCTCTTATGGTGCAGGCCGACCTCGGCTGGCCTTCTGTTAAGGGATTTCTGGGGCGAGGAAGAGAAAAGAGAGATTGGAGGGGGAGATGAGGGTTCGTTGGAGGGAATTGGGGAAGAAGAAGAGAGAAGAGATTGGAACTTGAGAGAAAAGGAGATGAACAGTAGTTGTTAGGGCAGGGGAGGGTTTTGTTTATATAGGTTGGGTTTTTGGGTTAGGGACAAAATTGCCCTTGGGGTTAGAATAGGATTAGGGTTAGGGTAGAGGGTATTTGGGTCTTTAGGTGATCTTCTAGAAGATTCTTTGGTGCAAACCCCCTATGGTAAATACAAAACTCTAGCTAGGGCCTCTAACAAACTAACTAACTCTAAGAATAACAAAAGACACCCTATTGACTCTACTAATTACACCACTAGTCTAACCCTAGGAAAATACATAACTACCCTCTCTAAGCCCCTTAATTAGTATAACTAAAATACTTAGGCTAATATATATAGTATTCAAATTCACATTGAGGGCCCACCAGGGGTGGGGTCTCACATTCCTCCCTCCTTTAAAACATTTGGTCCCCAAATGTAAAAACAAAGTAGGGACATACCTGCGGTAGAAGATGTGGATAATCTCTCGCCACCTGGTCTCGTAGCTCCCAAGTAGCCTCCTCCGGAGTGTGATGCTCCCACTGAACCTTCACGAACTGAATAGTTCGATCCCGAAGTACTTTCTCCTTGGTGTCGATGACGGCGACTGGCTTGGCGATGTAGGACGCGTCGGGCTGGATGTCGAGTGGCTGGTGATGCAGAATGTGGGTAGGGTCCTCCACATACTTCCTCAACATCGAGACATGGAAGACGTCATGCACACCTGATAGCTCTGCTGGCAACTGAAGTCTGTAGGCGACATCCCCGATCCTGGCCTTGATCTCAAAGGGTCCGACGTATCTCCGTGCTAACTTGCCCTTCTCGCCGAATCTGAGGGTGCCTCGAGCTGGGGAAACCTTCAGGAAGACACGGTCTCCCTTCTGGAACTCGAGTGGTCTGCGCCGATTGTCTGCGTAGCTCTTCTGTCGACTGCGGCTAACCTTCAGGTTCTCCACTATCTGGCGGATCTTCTCACTGGTGTCGCCGACAATAGATGGTCCATGGAAACTCCTGACACCAACTTCCTCCCAACAGACTGGGGTCTTGCACTTCCTGCCGTACAACGCCTCGAACGGTGCCATCTTGATGCTCGAGTGGTAACTGTTGTTGTAGGCAAACTCACAGAGTGGCAAGGAATCCTCCCAGTTCTCCTTGTAGTCTAGAACACAAGCTCGCAACATATCCTCCAAGGTCTGGTTGGTGCGCTCCGTCTGTCCGTCTGTCTGAGGTGGTAGGCTGTGCTGAAGCTCAACTTGGTACCCAAAGCTCGCTGAAGACTATCCCAAAAGTGAGAAGTGAAGCGTGGATCTCGGTCTGAAACAATCGAAGCTGGAACTCCGTGCAAAGAGACGATCTTATCCACGTACAGCTTAGCAAGGACGTCGAGTCCCGCTCTCATCGATACTGGCAAGAAGTGAGCTGACTTGGTCAGCCTGTCCACGATCACCCAAATGCCATCACTGCGTCTCCTGGTAGCTGGAAGTCCTGCAATAAAATCCATGGTAATATGCTCCCACTTCCACTGAGGTATCTCGAGCTGATGAAGTAGCCCTGGTGGCTTCTGATGCTCGGCTTTGATCTGCTGACAGGTCAGACATCTGGCCACATAGCCTGCAATCTCCTTCTTCATGTTGTTCCACCAGTAGTAGCTCCTCAGGTTTCTGTACATCTTGGTGCTGCCCGGGTGAATCGAATATCTGCTGTGGTGTGCATCTGCTAAGATCTGGTCCTTCAGCTCCTGGACGTCTGGTACACACAGCCTGTCCTGGTAGTAAAGTACTCCACCAATCAGTCTGAACTCTAGTCTCTGGTCAATCTGCTCAATCACTCTGACAAGCTTAGGATCGCTGCGTTGACTGTCCTTGACCTCTCCTAGCAACTCCGGTTCCCATGCGGACATGGTAGCAAGCATAACTCTATCGCTGAGCGGCTGAAACTGGACATCCAAGTCACTGAAGACATCGGTCCACACACCCTCTGCTGCTAGAAAACTGACTAGGGCGGTCTTCCTGCTCAAAGCATCTGCTACGACGTTCGCCTTACCCGGATGGTATTTGATAGGGAAGTCGTAATCCTTGATGTACTCCATCCAACGCCTCTGACGGTTGTTGAGATCATGCTGAGTGAACAGGTACTGCAAACTGCGATGATCTGAATGGACTTCGAACTTCTCTCCGTAGAGGTAATGCCGCCACATCTTCAGTGCGAACACGACTGCTGCAAGCTCCAGGTCGTGAGTAACATACTTCTTCTCGTGTTCCTTCAGCTGGCGTGATCCATAAGCAATGACTTTGCCCTCCTGCATCAAAACACAACCAAGACCGGTCCCTGAAGCATCGGTGAAGACAACGAAACCGCCTGTACCAGAAGGTAAAGATAAGATCGGTGCCGACGTCAGTCTCTCCTTCAGCTCTTGAAAGCTGTCCTCGCATGCATCGGTCCATACGAACGGTACGTCCTTCCTTGTCAGCTTGGTCAAAGGGGCTGAAATCGAAGAGAAACTCTTGACAAATCTGCGGTAGTAGCCTGCTAAGCCAAGGAAACTCCGAACTTCTGTGACATTCTTCGGTCTCTCCCAGTTCACTACTGCCTCGATCTTCACTGGATCCACTGCTAGGGCCGTCTCTGGAGATGATATGTCCGAGGAAGACTACTTGCTCTAACCAGAACTCGCACTTGCTGAGCTTTGCGTACAGCTGGTTATCACGTAGCAACTGTAGAGACGTCCTCAAATGCTGCTCGTGCTCCTCTCTGGACTTGGAGTAGACCAACACGTCGTCGATGAACACCACCGTGAAACTGTCGAGGTATGGGGCGAAGATCTTGTTCATCAGGGCCATGAACACTGCCGGTGCATTCGTCAACCCGAACGGCATCACAAGGAATTCATAGTGTCCGTAACGAGTACGAAATGCTGTCTTCTGCACATCTTGCTCTCTGACTCGCAGCTGGTGATATCCCGATCTCAGGTCCACCTTCGAAAAGTACTGCGCTCCCTGAAGCTGGTCAAAAAGCTCGTCGATCCGCGGAAGAGGATACTTGTTCTTCACTGTTGCCTGGTTCAGCTGCCTGTAGTCGATGCACATCCTCATCGATCCATCCTTCTTCTTCACGAAGAGCACAGGTGCTCCCCAAGGCGACATGCTCGGTCTGATGAAGCCCTTGTCTATCAACTCTTGCAACTGGGTCTTCAACTCTCGCAGCTCTGCTGGAGCCATGCGATAAGGAGCTCTGGAAATCGGTGCGGTGCCTGGCACAAGCTCGATGGTGAAGTCGATCTCTCTCATTGGAGGCAATCCTGGGATCTCGTCGGGAAACACGTCTGGAAACTCACAGACAACTGGTATCTCCTCGACTCCCTTGGACTTCTTGTCCTCTGAGATGAATGCGATGTAGCCCTCACAACCTGATCTCACTAGCCTCTCTGCCTTCAGTGCTGAAATCAACCTAGTGCTGGGTGGTCTCCTCTCACCCACAAACTCGATCGTGGCATCTGAACCGTCGATAGTGAGCCTAACTGTCTTCTCGAAGCAATCCATCACTGCTCGATATCGGGCCAACCAATCCATCCCCAAGATAACGTCGAAGTCATGCATGGGTAACACGATCAGATCTGCAAACATAATACACTCCCCGATCTGCACTCGGCATCTGGGGTGGTAAGTCTGACACACTACCCTCTTACCCACGGGCGTAGACACAACTAGCGTGTATGGTAACTCCTCTCCTACCCCACCAAGAACTAATGAAAAAGCAGAAGACACATAGGAATGTGTCGCACCAGGGTCAAACAATACTCTAGCGACCATATCACAAACAGAAAGAGTACCTTCGACGACGTTCCCTGCAGCTTCGGCCTCCTCATGTGTGAGTGCGAATGCCTGACCTACAGCCTGAGGTCTCTGCTGCTGTCGCTGCTGTCCATGGGGCCTCTGGTATCGTCCCCTCTGGTAGTGCTGTCCCCTGGGCTGCTGGGGTCCACGTGCCTGCTGCTGGGCACGGTACTGCTGCTGAGGTGGCTGGGGTGCCGGTGCAATCTGCTGAACGGGTGGAGCTGGAGCTGGTGCTCTCGGTGGTGCAGGAAGCTGAAGCATCGGGGCCTGAGGCTGTCCTCCTCTGAATGGGCAAAATCTGGAGATGTGTCCTGTCTCCCCACAGTCATAGCATACTCTGGGCCCACGCTGCTGCTGCTGCTGAGGCTGCCGCTGATACTGATGCTGCCTGGCCTGGCCTGCTGGCCTCTGTCTCTGGAATGGCTGCTGCTGTATGGGCAAAGGCTGCGGTCTGACCAAGGCGGCTCTAACTCGCCTCTGCTGCTGACTGGCCTCTATCCGCTGCAGACGCTCCTCTGCCCAGTAAGCTCTCCTCAAAGCCTCCTCATATGTGGGCAGCTCGATGCAGGACATGCTCAACTGAATCTCATCTCTCAGCCCATCGACGAACCGACGGATCCTCTCAGACTCAGGTGTGATCAGAGCCTCTGCAAAACGAGGAAAGCTGGGTGAAGTGAACCTCATACTGGTAGACAGTCATGCTGCCTTGCACCAGCGCCTGAAATTCCCGCAGCTTGCGGTCTCTGACGTGAGATGGTATGAACTTCCGAAGGAAGTCCGCCCTGAATGCAGTCCAAGCGATCTCATCTCCTATCGTCTCGAAATGACGCTGAATCGTCCTCCACCAGTCCTCCGCGACTCCCCGGAACATGTAAGCGGCTAACTGCACTCTCTGCTGACCGGTGCACTCGAAGACCTTGAAGATCTTCTCCATCCGCACGATCCACTCGTCGGCCACCAGCGGGTCAACGGCGCCAGTGAACTCAGGGGGCCCTCTTTTGAGGAACCTCTCAAATATGACGTTCGGGTCTGCCTCCCGAACGGATGCCGCTGCTGGGCCTGGCTGAGCCACTCTGTCCATGATGTCCAAGACTTGCGTCTGGAATTGGGCAAAATCCTCGGCCTGCTGCTGCTGCGCCGACGCCTGGGCCTCCTGGGAAACGAGGAAGGCCTGCAAGAACCTCTGGAAACGCTGCTCGAAGTCTGGCTGACTACCGGCTGCTGGCATCATATGTGATGGAGAACCCTCTCTAGACATCTGTTAAGAGGAAGAAATTAGGTTAGTTTAAGTCCAACACTTAGGACTACACTGATTCTACTCGATCCATCGACCCTATACGTACCCCTACACTGAGATCCTCACTACGTCCTAAAGTTTCTAGTGTATTTTATTTCCTAGAGACTTGCCCGCTCTGATACCATAAAATTGTAACGCCCCAATTCCGGATACCGAGAAAATCGTCAAAGTACCGAAATTGGCGCGCTACTTCCCGGAAAATCCGAGAACTTCCAAGATCGTAGGTCCGCAGTGAGGTCCAATTTAAAACTTTTTCATCAACATAATAACAATGGTTAATTGCGGAAGCATGATAGTATAGCGGAAGCCATACAGAGATAGCGGAAGCATAAGGTATCATCGTATATATGTCAAATGTAGAAGGGCTGAAGTCCAGCCTAAATGTATAGTGATAACAAATCAAGGTTTAATTACATATTTTTCATTACTACCCAACTCACAACAAATGTCTCTCAAAAACCCTAAACAAAGGAACGCTCAAACCCCTGCAGCTGGTGTCGGCTCTCCACCTTCCGGCTCGACCTCATGGTCGGCCGGCCCCCATCCGTAGTCGCCTACTACGTGCACCTCAACGAGTGCGAACGCATCGCCCTCGAACTCGGGGTCAAGACCTAAGCACCAAGAGTGGGTCAGATCTAAAGATCTGGCAAGTCACAATATGCAGATAATATAGAATGTATGCATCAAATGAGTAGAGACATGTATAAAGTTAAGAGAGTAACAAAGGTACATATGCTATGCAGTCGTGCAAGATAACCATGTAGAATCATAATAAGCATAACAGTAATAAACCTACACAATATGGCACATCCACATAAGCTGGTCACCGCGGGATATTATGCCGCGGCCCTCCCATACTGAACACAGTCGCGGTAGGGATCCTAAGCTAATGCTAGGGATTACTAACCCTGCAAAATATCATCAACATCATCCACAACGACCGGAACCGGCATCACACCGTCCGTCCCAACAGTGCTCATCATGATAGCCACACAACAAATCTCAATAGCTCCTACCAGTGATGATCAGTCCGACTGGCTGAGCTTAAATCAACTGAGTGAATGTCTATGCCGACTCGGAAACAATAAAGGTCTGTGTCTGTCTAGGCTTTGCCTTGCGTGAACAAGGTCCTAACAAAAGTCCCTAAGAGGTCTAAGTACTCAATACAAATTGTGGATCATAGTCCAAGTCCAATTCCAATCATTGGATCCGTACCAAGGCCCACCAAATACTTGGCCTGGTCTATAACAATCCATATGAGATACAAGCCCATGTTCAATAACATATGATCCATTTACATCCACAATGGGTCACAAGCCCATACAATCTAACCTCTCCATTCTAGGGTAATTCACATCCAACTTAGGCCATAAAAAAAAGGGCCCGCCTAGCCACAGACACGGGTCAATGATCCACCAAATCAGATTACCGGGTCACCTCTACGTATTCCTAGGTTTAGGTCCTCCATTTTCCATTTAATTAACAGGTATAAGCAATAATAAGGACAATAGAGTGATAGTCATAGTATGAGGGAGATGAATCTCCAAGTACAAGGATCAAAGGGAGATAGCAACAATCCAACCTAGGTAAATGGTCCACTTTCGGATACAGGTCCATCTCAGGTAACTCGATCTTTAAGTGAAACCACAGATGCTAAGGAATATTGTGTTTGGTGCTTAGAAGTTATGTGCATCATTTGGTAACGTATAAAGGTCGAATCATCTTAGATTACATAACCTGGACTTTAGTTAGTGGACCCCACGAGTCAAGGTTGAGCCGTACCATTGACTCGTGGCTGGCACAGTGATGGAAGTCTATTTGAATGGTCAATGGGCCCTACATATGATTGCAACAATAGAAATTAGAATCTGGGGATCGTCACTGTACACAGTGTGCTCAACCGACCTCCTGGCCTGGGCGGTCAGCTCGGCACACTGGGACCAGAGAAGGAAAAACACCCTACAGGCAAAGCCTGCTTGTCCAGGACTTCCTGTGAGTTCAGCTAACTCCCTGGCCTAGGTAGTTGGCCGTGCACACTAAGAATCCTGGCTCAAGGGAATGTCCCAGGTTCTAGTCTCCTTTGTTGAAATCCCGCCTTTTTGGAAATCCATCTCGGAGTTCGGCTAAGCAATGGAGCTCAATTGAATACTCAGTTCGGCCCCCCAACCCAGCTCGGCAAAGGCCTAGCTCAGTTCGGCCACCCAACTAAGTTCAGAAAAATGCATTGAGTTCGGCTAGGCATTGAGGTTGGTCAAGCTCTTAGCTTGGTTAAGCACTGAGTTCGGCTAAGCTCGAAGTCCGGTCTGGCACAGAACCCGGTCTGGCGCTGAGCTCAGTAAAACACTGAGTTCGGCCATAACACTGAGTTCGGCCGTAACACTGAACTCGGCTGAGCACTGAGCTCGGCCTAGACACTTAGCTCGGCTAAACGCGAATCTCATCCTAACCATTATGCTCGGCAGAACTCTGAGTTCGGCTAGTGTTGAATCCAGCCATCGCTGAGTTCGGCCAGTGCTGAGCTCGGCAGTTGCTGAGCTGCGCCAACGCTGAGCTCGGCAACCGCTGGGCTCTGCAAGTGCTGAGTTCGGCAGTTGCTGAGCTGCACTAATGCTGAGCTCGGCAACCGCTGGGCTCTGCAAGTGCTGAGCTCGGCCATCGCTGGACTCTGTCCATCTCTCCTATCAGTGTTGTGTTCTGTTACAGAACCCAGTTCTGCGACAGGACACAACTTCTCTTCATTAAGCACAGGAATGGTGGTCCACCTCTGATCAAAATCCAGATCAAGTAGCACCCCATGGTCGCACAGGCCCCCTCACACAGACGTAGGGTCCTGATCTACCAAGGGTGGTCCTACTTCGATTCCGATCTCAATACTGCGAGATGGGTTCTTGTCATTCCATCTCCGGAAACTCATTCCCGTGACCCAATTCTTCTGGGATTCTCCATAGACCATTACAGAAGCAAAATAAATCATTCCTACATCATCCACCCATCATCAACCGGCCATTGATCATCCAAATGAGGTAATCCCATCCATCAATGGCCAAAGGAACCAAACAAACATGCTCAAGGATCGATCTAAACATATATATTACAAATTGGAATTCTACTGCAAATCAAAGGAAGGAAACAAGCAATTTAGACTACCAGCACAGTGCACTTGCCTTGATCGATTGAAGGTAGAAGGAAAAGAGAGAAAACCACAGGGAAAAAGAGAAAAGGTCTCGGCAGTAGCTCTTATGGTGCAGGCCGACCTCGGCTGGCCTTCTGTTAAGGGATTTCTGGGGCGAGGAAGAGAAAAGAGAGATTGGAGGGGGAGATGAGGGTTCGTTGGAGGGAATTGGGGAAGAACAAGAGAGAAGAGATTGGAACTTGAGAGAAAAGGAGATGAACAGTAGTTGTTAGGGCAGGGGAGGGTTTTGTTTATATAGGTTGGGTTTTTTGGGTTAGGGACAAAATTGCCCTTGGGTTAGAATAGGATTAGGGTTAGGGTAGAGGGTATTTGGGTCTTTAGGTGACCTTCTAGAAGATTCTTTGGTGCAAACCCCCTATGGTAAATACAAAACTCTAGCTAGGGCCTCTAACAAACTAACTAACTCTAAGAATAACAAAAGACACCCTATTGACTCTACTAATTACACCACTAGTCTAACCCTAGGAAAATACATAACTACCCTCTCTAAGCCCCTTAATTAGTATAACTAAAATACTTAGGCTAATATATATAGTATTCAAATTCACATTGAGGGCCCACCAGGGGTGGGGTCTCACAGCATTACTTGTAAGCATGTCATATCGACGACCTTCGACAAAGGCATTTGCCCAATGCTGCCGGCCAAATCCGTTTATATAATTATATGCATCTTGATTGACAGCCCTGATGTCTTCCATAAACGCCTCATATTCACATGCTCTGTATGCCTTTGCAGCACACCAGAATTTCATCACAATTGCCGGATCTTTAAAGGTTGACTTAATGTTTTCCGTAAGATGACGACAACAGTAAGAATGACGTGCACTTGGAATCACGTTTGCCAACGCGGGAACAAGGCCCTTCTGCCGATCGGAGACAATTGTCAAATCTGTAGGTTCTCCCAATGATACAGACAGATTGGCGAGGAACCACTCCCAGCTGTCGCGCCGTTCTGCCTCCGCAAACGCAAAAGCTATTGGGAACAGCTTGTGGTTTCCATCGAGGGTCACGGCAACCATTAAAACTCCTGGGTACTTGCCATGGAGATGTGATCCATCAACAGCAATCATTGGCCTAAGGGATGTTGTGAATGACCGAATGCATGGACCAAATGCCCAAAAAAATCTCCTGAACCTGTCGTCGTCTGACGTATCAATATTGGTGACAGTACCCGGGTTCATCAATTTCAACTCCTCACAATACAAAGGGAGGATCTTAAAAGAATCTTCATATGAGCCCCAAACAATGCGCAGTGCAATTCCCCTTGCCATGTGTGCCTTCCTATAAGAAATTGTGACACCAAACTCCATTTGATAGTCATTCATTATTTCCTTTGGCCTAATGTTGTGATTTAACCGCACTTTTTCCAAGATGTGCTCTGCAATAAGTTCTGATGACGCTTGACGATGTGCAGTACCCATGGATGGCTTCGAACATTTATGGATTGGGTTGTAGGTCCTAACCTTGAAGCGTGGTCCACTCTCAATCATGGATGCGTGAATGCGCCATGGACAGTCAGTTTCCTTGCAACGTGCAGTGACTTTGAATTGTTGTGTCTTTAAGTGCTGGAGAGTGAAGTTGTTGTATATTGCAAATTTCGCTATAGTTCTCCTAAAATCATCACGGTTCGGAAATTCACGCTCAAGCCACTTCTCCCGAGATGAATTGTGTTCCAACTCTGTATCAAATTCTTCCGGGACCATGTCATCTTCGAATATAACTTTCCGATTATGGTAGCTTTTTTATCCAACATTGTACATAGAAGGTCTTTAGCCTCTTGCCTTTGAAAACCCTGCAAGATTGGTTCCCATGTTCCCAGATTCAACATTGACAAACTCTATTTCATCAGGCATGTTAACTTTCTCAACACGATCAATGAGTACAATACTACTTTCTTTCGCAAATTCATTACTACCAATGTCTTGGACTGCTGAAAAATGAATGTCATTGTCTTCGCATAGATTGACAGTAGGAATTTCATGACTTTCCCTGGAAGGTACTTTGCGCTTATCATTGTGATTGCTCCCAGAAAAATCAATTTGTTTGCCTCGTAAAGAACGCATGTCCATCTCAAATGACCTGCTCAAGATAAACACATGGAAATATTTACATTAGACTACTAGAAATAGTATTAAGCATTATATAAAAAATACATAAAAAAAGTTCTTATGTACCTTCTAGGTTCTCTTATCTTATTGGAAGAACCATTCGAACTTCTATTGATGTATAGTAATATCCCATTTGTATTGTGTTGTGAAAGTGTTAACATGCACTTGATGTCGCTATCATCCTCTATGGCAGCCAATGAAAACACGTGCCCATTGTGATGAAGATAACGTATGCCTATGTTCTCACAAGTTTCTTCCCACTGTGTAGTTTGAAGAGCTATGTTCATCAATTCGGAGTATGTTATGTCACTTTGAATGGACCTCATCTTCTGATTTCCGCCTTCGTATACCGGGTGAATCATGTCATATTTAAATTCTCCGTCATAATGAAAAATCACAATCAACTCACCATCCGACATCCTATTTCAGGACAGAAATAATTATTTAGGCATTATTGTTGTACGAATATATACGGAAAATGGGGACAAGCACCTCATTGACCAAAGAAGTGTGATATTTGCAAAGGGCCAAAGACATAACACAGTGGAGGGGCATCTATGGCCTAGAACAGCTTACAATCCACAATTTTTGAAAGTGTCTAGGGTTACAAACAATATAAAAAACATATGCAAGATTACAAACAATACAAACACTCAGTTTCACACTCCAAAACACAACATACAAGTGTGTGTGATAGTCTCTAACTTCATTGATATCAAAAGTAAATGAAAAGGCATCACAAATGATCGTTATATTCATTTTTTTCCCATGTTACTATGCAAAGATAGACATAAATGCACAAACCTTCAATAATGTACATCAACAGACACAGAAATGTTAAGAAAATGACGGATTGCACTTGAATACACAAAATCACATAAAACTGTCACACATCAGTTGGAGCCAGAGTAGATTTTTTGACTAATATTTGTTCAGAAGAAGAATGTTCACTTTCCAAAATACAACATTCACGTGCGTGACGGTCTTTACCATTATGGACACCAAGAGTAAAAGGAAAAGCAACAAAAAAAATACATTATCTTCATTTCTTTTCATGTTACCATGCAAAGATATACATAAATGTACAAACCTCTTTCATGGAGATCAACAGCCACAAAAATGGAATCAAAGTGACGGATTACACTAGAAAATAGAAGCCCATAGACCAGTCATGCTTCATTTCTAGCCAAACAAGATTTTTTAAGAGCCTTTGGGTAGAAGAAGATTGAAACCAGGGGACGACGCGAGTATTTAAAGATTGCGCAAAGTGACGATAGCGTCACTCAATATTATATCAAGTGACGCTATCGTTGCTATGAATATCATAGAAAAAAAAGAGGAATTTGGCGGGAAGACCCAATTAGTGATGAGAATTGGGCCAGTACTATACCGGGTAAATGCCCATATTTTGGGACTTTTCCGGTAAAAACCCCTAAAATAAAATATAAGAGAGTTATAATGATATTTTGTCTTTAGTGGATTGGTAGGGAACTTTTTTTACTTTTTGTTGAAAAAGTGATTTCTTTTTGTCATCTAGTGGGGAAAAGATGTTGCTTTTTTATTTTTTATTTTTGAAAAAGAAGAAGGAAGTTTTGAATATGTGTACTTTTGATGTGACCCCTTGTCTTAAAAAAAAATGGAGACTTTATGTCACTTTTACTAATCTAGTAAATTGTCAAATGATCTCTTATTAGTGTGGGCTTTTTAAAATTAAGCCATTCCTTACATTCGATGTTAGTCCAAGAAAAAAGCCATCACTTTCATAGCCTTTGACGGCCAAGCCCCCTCATCAAAGAGATGGATTCACAACGCTACTTACAAACAAGCCCTTGGTTGATATTAGGGGTGCACAAAAAAAAAAACCGCAAGACCATTAGACCGATCGGAATCGGGTGGTTCGGAACGGTTTTGTAGTAGATCGGTTCGGTCGCAGTTCGGATTTCCTTCAAATCGTTCGGTTCGGTTTGATTTTTAGTTTGAATGTGCGGTTAAACCGTTCAAACCGAACCAATTATATAAATATATATATTTTTATAAAATTTATAAAGAAATATGAAAAATTATTTGAAGAAGGCTCAAACCCTTACTCCGTTCTTGAAGTCCAATGTCTCTCACCAATTGAACTGTCATATTTTTTGTTAAAATAAAATAAAAAAATAAAAAAAACCGTAACGAAACAGAACCGAACCGGTTCGGTTCAATTTGGTTTGAGCACATGGGCTGTGTACAGCTCGGTTTGAGAAAATAGAAAACCGATAATTTCAATTTGATTGATAATTTCGCTTTTAAACTGATCCGAACCGCCTATTCACACCCCTAACCGATATGTACTTAGCGTCCCTAACAATGTCCCAGAATACGCCAGAGACTGTTATGGCCATTCCCACTTAGATCATCCATGTTTCACTAGATTTGATAGATGCAGTACCTTTCTGAATCTAACAACTTCTTACCCTTTTATAAGATGTTTTTTTTTTGGGTGTTTGATTTGATATTTTGGATAGTGGAGAACGCACACCAAACCGACCATTTTAAAAGCATGAAGCTCTTGTTTTTTTTGGAAAAAAAAAAGGTTATGAAGTTTGGTACGCCTTTTGTATCATTTTTCATGTTGTCTCATCTTCAACTAAAGTACTGTAAAATAATTGATTTGGGCCCCACGTTGATGGATTTGTGACTTGTGAGAGCAGATGCGGGACCCACATTTGCAAAGCTTCGGCATTCTGGAATTTCCCTCTTGTTGTCACGTGCGGACCGACAAGTTCCTACCATCCTCGATGCGAGTCTTCCATCGGGTTACTGGTCCACGTACTAACTACATATACGTACCATTGCTCCTCGTTTTTCAGCCATCCATTTGATATTTCTGATCAACAAGATTAGCATCAAGTGCATCCACAACAACAAGGGCCACAGTTTGGGCGGCCCTGATCAAGTGTAAGCACATTTGCTAGCCCACTGTTGCCTTAACGTATGACTGTATGAGAAATGTTTAAATTAGCCATCTATAAAATATAGGATAGATTTTGACATTGTTAGCCATCTCATCTCCACAAAAAGATCCCATATGGCACCGAAAACCCAATTACTCCGTATAATATAAGGTGCAATTCAACATGATCAAACTTGCTTATATCACGCCTGTGTAGGAACCAACTTCGTTTTTTTAACCAAAGTGATACAAACCATTGAATCAATTATGTGAATATAATTATGTTACTACACATAACCAATTCAATATTGCATAACACTTAGTTCAGAGTGAAAATTATAAATAGTTCTTATCCAAAAGCAATTGCGTAATGAAATGCTCCTCTACGAGCATCTGCAAGTGCAATCTAGCACTGTGGGGAGCAAGGGGCCCACTTCGGCTCACTTTTGATATGTGCAAACACTTTTTTATTCTTGGCGTCCCATTATCTGGAATTAGGATTAATTTTAAACTCACTAGATCTTCACTCACCGTTAGATCGAATTTCAATGGAATCCACAAAAATAATATCATTAAATTTAACTCTGTTAAATCAAGAGACTAGAATAATCTAGTGGGGCTGATTTTTTATCCCCCTGTCCAACCTTTTCATGTGTACTCCTAACCATTAATAAACTTTCATTCAAGTGGAGCCCCCTAAGACTAGGGTTGCAAACAGGTATCCGATTCTCCGATTATTCGAAAATTCCGACCCAAAAAACTCCAGTCTGGAACCTATTTTAGGTTCCGATTCATAAACGGGTCCGGGACCGGAATCAGAACCTAATTCAGGTTCCGATTGATAAACAAGTCCGGTTCCGGGTCTATATAGGTTCCGACCCGTGGACCCGGGACCCAACAAATGAGTCTTTGATATTGCAAAGTGCAAACTATACCTAAAAATAATTTTTTTTGGATATTTTTATGTATAATGTTGCAGGTAGTAAACTTGATGCACTGTTATAAGTTGAATGATATACCTATTTTTTAAAAAAATAAAAAAAATTAAAGAGAAGTTAGAACTAATTTTTAAATTAGATCAAATTTTCTAGGTGAATCCGGTTCCGGACCCGGACCCGGATTTGAGTATTTCTATTGGTACCGGGTCTAAAACCAATAAAACAAGTTTTAAGTCAAAACTGAATTTGAAACCGGAATCGTTATTTAGAAACGAGTGCAGATCCGAGTCTAATATAATTTTGACCCAGCACCGTTTCATTTGCAACCCTACCCAAGGCTTACATGCAGTCTGATTTCCTCCGTGATAAAAAAAAAAAAACATTATACCTACAGATGCAGCATTTCCATCTTTGTACGTGAATAAAATGTATGGCAAACCCGCAAACCCGCCAACATGCCACGTATTCATCCTCGAAAGAGTTTTGCATGGGATCCACCGTGTGCAAGACTAATACGTTAAAATCCCAGTCATTTCCGACTCACAAGCTTCTATCATCTTCGTCGCCAACAAAAACCACAACACAGAGAGAAAGAGAGAGATTATATCAGATTTCGAATTCCATCCAAACAGTCCCAAACCTAGAACATATCTTCTTCTCCTTTGATCGCGAACCAAACAAATCGCGATTTCTTAAAATCGGGATTTCTTAAAATCCCAGCAAAACCCAACACACTCTGCAATCCAATTACATTCTCCAAACTACTGCCTCCCAACTGCCGATCCTTTTTGACCATCTTGCCCCTTCCACATCTGCTCTATGCAGCCCTAACTCCCTCCAAATCCGAGGTCTTTCACGTCATTTCCCCTTTCTAGGGTTTTCCACATCCATCTGACGGACGAGGTCGGTCTTCGCCGGACATGTCGCTTTTCCGGAAGTTCTTCTACCGGAAACCTCCCGACGGGCTTCTGGAGATCTCCGAGAGAATTTTCGGTATGCCAAACTGGATTGAATTTCCATGAATTTTGATTGTTCTGTGTTTGTTTTTGTTGAATTTGGATGTTTCGCGGCATCTTGATTAATTTAGGATGTTCTGTGGTGTGGAATTTCGGTTTAGATTTCCTGCATTGGTGTTTTGTCCGAGCTGGTTGTGGAAGCTCAGCTTTTCAAGTTCAGCTGTATTGAGTTTTTAATATTTTCTAATCTCAGTTCTGTTGTGTTTGTATGCAATCAATGGCGATGTTGCGAATTTCAACTTGAAAAGTTTTCTGGGTTAGAATTATAGTGTGATAGCATACCTGCAGAGGTCTCATCTTGCATGATTTTTGCTCAAAATGGCATGGAAAATGGGACCATTTCATTACATTTATTTATGAAGTGGATGGTGTTTGCATTCAGCAGAGTTTATATCATGAATTTTCAAGAATTGGATTAGTTTGTATGAAGGTTATAGTGGAACAATGCCTCATCACTTCATATATAAAGAAAGAGAGAGTTTCAGGCAGACTATAATTGGATTAGTTTGTATGAAGGTTATAGTGGAACAATGCCTCATCACTTCATATATAAAGAAAGAGAAAGCTTCAGGCAGACTATAATTGGATTAGTTTGTATGAAGGTTATAGTGGAACAATGCCTCATCACTTCATATATAAAGAATGAGAAAGTTTCAGACAGACTATTTTGTTTTCTAATATAAAAAAAAAAAAAAAATTGAGCACCAGAATGATTTGTGCAAAATAGAACCATGTCAACTTCTATTAGTAGCTTAAACCATTCAAATGCATCAGCCACATTCAAGAATGTACCAAAACTGAAGCTCTTCTGGCAACTAGAAACATTTCTTCTCATGAAATATGCCTTTTGGTTTCAATTTCCAAAAGTAGAGCTAAAATTGCAGATTGGGATTTGGGGTTGAAATATGATTTTTTTTTATATAAAATTTCTGAATAGGCTTTTAGCATTCAAGAAGCTACCTTTTAAAGTCTAATTCAAAAAAAAAAAAAAAAAAAAAAAAGAAAGAAAGAAAGGAAAATGGTATGAGATATTATCCATATGCATCTTTAATTGTTTGAGTTATGGACCCTATTTACTTGATAGAAAATAAAATCGTGTTTTTAGTATTGACCCTTCTTCCAGTAATTTTCTTTAATTTAAATGAAATTTGGAACTGTTTGGATGAGAGATTTTCTTTGCCACCATACAGTGTTCAATTGCTGCTTTTCCACTGATGCTTTGGGAGAAGATAACTATAAAGTCTACATTGGTGACATTTTGCATCAACTTCGAGAACATATCCCTGAAGCAATCTTCATGGTTTTCAATTTCAAAGAGGGAGAAAGGCAAGGCCAGATTTCCGAAATTTGTTCAGAGTACGACATGACTGTAATGGACTACCCTCGGCATTATGAAGGGTGCCCCTTGCTTTCGATGGAAATGATTCACCATTTCTTGAGGTCAAGCGACAGCTGGCTTTTGTTAGGGCAGAATAATATGTTACTGATGCACTGTGAACGTGGTGGGTGGCCGGTCCTTGCTTTTATATTAGCCGGGCTTTTGATTTTTAGAAAACAGTATGCTGGAGAGCAAAAAACTCTGGAAATGATTCACAAACAGGCCCCACGAGAGCTTTTGCAGTTATTGTCACCGTTGAATCCATTGCCTTCACAGTTGAGATACTTGCAATATATTTCTAGGAGGAACGCCGGTCCAGGATGGCCGCCATTAGATAGGCCTCTCACACTGGATTGCGTCATTCTTAGAGCCATTCCTAATTTTGACGGAGAGGGGGGTTGCCGCCCAATATTTCGGATATATGGTAAAGATCCCTTTGTCGCAAATAATCAAATTTCTAAAGTCCTTTTCTCAACACCAAAGAAGGGCAGGACCGTTCGGCTATTCAGACAGGTGGTTTTCTTCATTTTCTTTCTTTGCTTTCTACTATTCTGACTTTTTAATTACTGAACTGTTCACCTAGTGTGGTTTTTCCTTCACATTTCTTAAAGCTAGGCTGGGAAAGAAATCTTCATTGACTTTAAACAAAAGGCAAGGTGCACACAATCACACTTGTGCACACAAACACATGAAAAATGCTCATTTCCAGTGTTACTTATCTGCACCACTGGGCTGCTCCCTGCTATGGATTTAGTAGGACCTGGTCAAGTGATAACCATTGGACTGAGGTAATCTATGTTACTTAAGATTATAAGATCATCATATGATGATGACTTTGATCTGGTGGCAAATGTTACTCTAATCAGGTCATGGTTGTGCTAGTGACAGTTCGGATGGGGGGATTCATGCAAATTGGTATGGTTTGGACCGGACTCAATCTTTGGCCTGATTCATTTTTATTATTTTCAAAAAATCTAGGTTTGGACCTGACTTGAAACCCAAGTAATTTTTATGCAATATTTATTCTTTTAATACACATCACTTGGTACACGATATGTACCGGACTGGACCTAGACCCAGATATAGTTCTAAATCGGATCCAAAAATAGGGTCCATACTCGAATTTTTTGGGTCAGCTCCTTCGGTAAGTAGGTAATTGGAGGTCCATTGACATCGCCATATAGAAGGGATCCACTTTGGGTTGCATATGGACCAAAAGTCACCTTGATTTGGTGATCATGCCTTTGAATCAAGGATGTCACAAGTGGATGGTGGAATCAAATTGTTCTAAGCATCTATTTTGTTGGCACTCAAATTGGTTTAATTGTCCAATGATGATAAGCATTTTTCGTTGTATGAAGGATGATTCTTCA
Organism: Litsea cubeba; assembly: GCA_012931725.1. NCBI lineage: Eukaryota > Viridiplantae > Streptophyta > Magnoliopsida > Laurales > Lauraceae > Litsea > Litsea cubeba. Next base: position 75,952,347 of record CM022949.1, on the reverse strand, counting down.
GCCATACACAATGCAAGATGTGCTCGTCCTTTCTAGCCATGTCAGCAAACAAGGTTGGCCCACAATGATAATTCATTACAATATACTAAGGCGTTACTTAATTTATAATTCCTTTTGATTTTGTATTTTCACAAACTGTTAGCTTCTATAAAATTTATAAAAAGGCATTGCTTAATTTATAATTTCTCTTGATGTTTGTGTTTTCAAAAATTGTTAAGTTGTATAAAATATATAAAAAGGTGTTGCCTATTTATAATTCTTCTTGATGTTTGTGTTTTCACAAAAATTCAGCTTCTATAAAATATATAAAAATTTAACCTCGAGATGTGACATGCTACAGAAAGAAACCCATATACGTGCAATAAGATGATTACACTCGAGGTGGCACCAATATCATACGTAGATAGTAATCCTCCTAAGGCAAGAAACAAAAACCTACAATTTTAACAAAAATAGACCTCACAAAGATGCATTTAGTAAAGAACATGGACAAAGGTTTTTTTTCCTTTTTGGGTGGGGTGCGGTGGGGTGTAGAAGGTAACCAAAAAGAAAAGGGAATAGGGAACAAACAGGTAAGGCTGGAAGTGTTAGTGTGGGTGTATGTGGCCATATGTCTGAGAGCACATATGTGGAATGTCTAAGGCATCCATTTTTTATTCGGGGAAGGTGGTTGATGCATTTTTTCCTGTCTCGAGCATGAGAGGGATGGGAGATGCTTCGGTTTTGTATGATTCAATAGAGGAGAGTTATGGTGGCTATGAACGGTAATAGTCTCAACGAGCAACAACTAGTTGTGAAAATAGCTGATTTTGGTTGGACACAAAGGAGAACTAAATTAGAAAAAAGGGAGGATGCAAAACTGGGTAGCACCTGCCATGGAAAATCTTCTTGTAGGCATAGTGAAAGTTCCTTCATCATCATCATCATCAAAGCCTTGTCCCAAATATATTGGAGTTGGCTACATGAATTCTGCTTCTCCATTCCGATCAATCCTGAGCGAATCCTCAGATAAGTTGTACTTCATATCTATTTTTACTACCTCCATCCACGTCCTCTTCGGCCTACTGCTTCCCCTTGGTGGGCCATCAACCTGCATAGCCAAACTGTTCCTTAATTGGTGCCGTTGCCGACCTGCGTTGGACATGCCCAAACCATCTCAAATGGGTTTCCTTAATTTTACCCTCTATTGATGTTACCTCTAAATGCTCTCGAAATCGCTCATTTCTAATTTTATCTTTCCTAGTTTTACCACCCATTTACCTCAACATTCTCATCTCAATTACATCAATTTTGTGCATATGTTGCTTCTTGATGCCAACATTCTGCTTCTTGATGCCAACTATCCAATAAAAAAATTTCCTTTAATTTGTTTACATTTGTTGGTCACAAGGCACTCTAGAGGCAAGTTCCCACGTCAACCAACCCGCTTTTATCCTTACTAATTATTGTGCTAAGGTAATGGAAATAATCTCTATGTGGTATCTCCTTGGTTTCAATTTTCACAGTTGTTTCAGCTCTTTGCATATGCCCACTGAAGTTGCACTCCATATATTCTGCCTTTATATTGCTTAATTTAAAGCCTTTGGATCCCACCATCTCTTAAGTTTTGTATTCACACCTTCTCTCAATTTTAACAAAAACTCCACCAGTTTTTACTGCCGATCCCAAGCCCGGGCAAAGGAGGGTTACGGTGGGTAGGTTGACAGCCACTGGTGGAACCAGTGGGGGACCTGACAGGGGCCATGCTCCCCTCGCCCCCCCAAATTCCAAAAAAACCTTTACCTTTTCAAATTTTTTTTTTAATTTTGTACATATGGCGCCCCCAGAATTTTCAAAAAAGCCCCTGTATATTTTGAAAACTACGTTCATTTTTTTTATGTGGTCCTCCCAAATTTTTTTTTCTATTTAGTGCCCCCCCCCCCCCCCCCCGTAAGGAAGAATTCCTGGGTCCGCCCCTGTTGACAACCATCGTCAAATTTTTGTCACAACCCAAACATGAAAGTTCCTTATATTGATATATTCAAAGGAGTTGGAAAGCAGAACATAGAGGGCATAGTTGTGGGAAGAGAAGTCGTTACTTGGAACACTGAAGGTCTAACAAACAAAATAGTGGGAGTAATGAGATGGGAAGGGGTTGTATTGTTTGTTTAGACGCTCTGCAAAGCAAGTGGTCTTTGAATACGAAGATCACAAGTTCGGGTGTGAAGGTCGTGAAGCTCAACCTGGGCAAGGCCAAAGCAAGGTAGAGACTGTGCCTTCATCCAAATAAACCGTGGGGCACTGGCACAATCCATCTTTGAAGGAAAAGGAAGAAGGCCACCAGTTTGTTATGTCCATTGTTTTGCTACATCACTCTCATTGTTCATGTAATCTGGATGGTTTGCATGACAGGTCATTCGTTCGTGTTAATGACAAGGGAGAAGGAAGTGATGTGCTGAACAAGAGGGCTAATTCTTTTCGACTTTGATGTAGGAGCGGATGACTGGATTTAATGGATCTTGTGATTGATCTGGCCCTTGATTATTTGGATTGATTTGATCAATCAAAAAGGCCTTTTGATCCATCTCAGTCGGCGCTCAATCGAGAAAAATGGCTTAAATCTAACTTGAATGGTCAAGATGGACTTAAGATGGTCACATTTGAATTTAAATATTCTGAATTTTTAGGGATCCAAAATTAGGCCTTAATTGGGTATGACTGGATATCTAATCAAGCCACAAGGATCCAATGGTTCCAAACAATCCATCTATCTTTGGTCTATTAGGTCCACATATAGGGGCCCGCAGTCCTAAATAAGTGGGACAACCAGTTTTGATGAGGAACCAGTAGTTCCTAATTTGGATTCTTTCTACTTAGTTTCTTAGTAGCAAAAGCTAGACATAGACTTCTTAGTATGGAAAATTTTGAAATAAGAGAGATCTACAGGTTGATGCTTAAAATAGGAAAGCAAGTGAAGTTGTATCCCTAAAAGAAGGGATGTCCAAGTCAAAGGAGGTTTTCAACGATATTTCTTTCTTTAAGTTTGATTTACCTAATTGCATAAGGACTCCTAAAAGGCAGGAAACAGTTGGATGACTCCAAAGTCATCAAATGGGACCCACCTAATCTGGATGATAGTCCATAGTTGCAAGTGCAAAGCATTCCATAAAATTCTCCTTTCCCTTTTTTGGCATTAAATTTAGATACAATTATACAAACTGTTGTTTACCATTTGTACAGTTAATATTATGTCACTTCCAATTTTTCTTCTGAATGGTGTAGTTATGTTGCAGGCAGACTGTGAGCTAGTCAAAATCGACATTCGTTGCCATGTCCAGGGCGATGTTGTGCTAGAGTGCATTAGTTTGGATGAAGATCTGGAACGAGAAGAGATGATGTTCCGTGTCATGTTCAACACGGCCTTTATTAGATCAAATATTTTGATGCTCAACCGTGATGAAATTGACATTCTATGGAACAATAATGATCAGTTTCCAAAGGAGTTCAGAGCAGAGGTATGTCCCCATCTCCCTTCTGTGGATGGGTTCAACTGCCGAGTGTTGTTTTTTATTGTAATAAGAAAGTTATATTTTGTTTTTGGATGAAGGTTCTTTTTTCAGAAATGGATGCTGCTGCTTCTGTAATTACTCTGGATGTGGCTGGTATTGAGGAGAGGGAAGGGCTTCCAATTGAAGCATTTGCTAAAGTGCACGAGATGTTTAGCAGTGCAGATTGGCTTGGTACAAAAGGTGAAGTTGCACTCAACATGCTTCAGCAAATCACTGAAAAGTTGGAGACTGCTTCTCCTCAGGCTACAGAAACTAGTACTTCACTACTGGAATCAAATCCTAATACACCTCGAGGCAAATCAATGCCTGCATTAGAAACTATAATAATGAAATCATCAGCCTTGACCATGAAGAAGCAGATTACTACCTCACACGAACCATCTCCAGAGCCTTACCCGACCACTGTTCAGCCCCAAGAAAAGTTGGTTGCTGTGAAGAAGCAGACCACTCCCTCCCTTGAACCATCTGCTGCTCTTGACCCAATCAAACAAAATGTTCAGTTGCAAGAAGTGCTGGGTGCACTTATAAACTCAGCTCAAGCTAAAATCACATCCCAACAGATTCCACCAACATCTTTGTTGATCCCAGCTTCAGATAATGATTCTTTTCCAGGTTCATCTTTACCAATGGAAACTTGTCATAGTGAACCCTCAATTGCTGGAGTCACTGCTCTTTTGCATGATCATGCTGCTTCTGAAAGTACGGAAGTCACTCTTCAATTGACATCATCTTCACCTTCAACTGCTGTTGAGCCGTGTTTAGCTGAACCTGCAAAAACCAGCACTGTTTCTTCTCCACTACCTACTGTGGGGGGTTCTACCATCAGAAGCCCCCCTGCTCCACCACTGCTGTCGCCACTGATGCTGTCTCACTCGCCTTCAGCTCCAAAGCAGTCACCTCCCGCACCTCCCCCACCTCCTTTACATCCTGGAATGTCTTCACCAGCTAGAGGTAGCTCGATGTCGCCTTCTCCTCCTCCTTTAAGAGAATCAATATCATATTCAGGATCTACTATCATAAACGATTTTTCATCTAATCCACCTGCACCTCCCCCTCCCCCACCCATCAGTGCACCATCACCTCCCCCTCCACCACCTCCTTTATGTTGTGGCCCTCTCTTTGGTCCTGCTACCAGAAATTTACCGCCGCCGCCACCCCCTCCACCTGGTTTAGCTTCTCAAGGCCTGTCCCTTGCTTCACCCGCTCCTCCTCCTATTCCTCCTGCAACACATGCTCTTTTGGCCCACGGGCTTTCAAAATCTGCACTTGGCAAAAAGGGAAGGGTAATGACACGTTCTGCAAGTCCAAAGAAACTTCTTTCTGTCCATTCAACTTCGAAGAGGGCTTCTCTAAAGCCACTACATTGGGTAAAAGTAACAAGAGCAATGCAGGGAAGCTTATGGGCCGAAGCACAAAAAAATGACGAAGCTGTCAAGTATGAGAACTTCCCTTTTCTTATGATAGAGATGTATGTATATGTATGTCTATATGTTTAGGATATTTGAGAGGTCTCCATATGACATACTTGTGTGCAAAAATAGAAAGCATTTGATCTTGGGAGGTATTGTTTCGAGGGCCTATAAACTTTCTGAATCTAGTTGTTAGATAAAGCTGGATGAGTGCCAACTTTTCATAATCAATTCAAGGTCCTACAATTTAAACGAGTGTCCAATTTGGGAGTGTGCTACTTTATAGGGAGGTTTTGGGTGTGGGGGGTTTAGATTGATTGTTGGGATGGCTAGATGGTCCAAAAGGTGATTGATTACATATAGGGCATTGATTATAAATGGACGTCTGCATGCATATGGAAGATCACCAACCATGTCAGCTACAATTTTTGAGCCAATGCAACATCTCTGTCCCAGTACCTCCCAATGGATAAATCTGGCATTAGTGGTCCTTGATAATTGCAAGTGACCATGTTCCACCTTTAACCCATCTCCATCTTCACAATTCCCATTGATTTCTTTCCAAATCAGTCTCCATCTTTTACAGTCCTCTCTTAAAATCCCATGAACCCGAAACTGATCCAAGGAAAACAAAAATCGCCATAAATATTTGAATTTTGCTAGTCTCCGTAGCTAGAGTTCCCCTCAACACGGACGATTCTCTCCAAACCCCTCTCCACCTCCATCTCTACAATCCCTCAAAAGTCTTTATTCTGAAACTGATTTAAAGGTAACCATGAATTTGAATGGAGCTGTTCTCATTCACCTGCACTGGAAAGGGTGACGATGGGGGGCTATTGGTTGCAGAAGGATGGAGATGGTGTGGTGGTGATCACCAGATTATTGTCCTTGTCTAGGGCTCTTAACTCAGAAGTGCTGCATCGATAATTTCATTGCACAGGAGGTGGTTTAGTGATAGAACTTGCCACTCAAAGATCACTTACCTCGTTAGATACTATATCACAATTGTTGTGGGGATAAACAACATTGCATGGGGCATGTTTATCATTCTTTTCAGGTGATTCAGTGGAAACAAACTTTCTTCTTAGTCTCATGTACATGGCCCTCAATGGTTAATCTTTTCCATTTAACAAGGAGCTTTAGAAGAGAAAATTTGTATCAAGTTTTTCAGGATGCCCAACCAAGTGATCTGCCCATATTGTCCGACCTTGTTCATGCCACTAGGCATGAGCCCATCTGTGATATAGACTATGGACTATCCATGATGAACAAGAAACGATCAATGTTGCACTCCTATTCGTTAGGTGGAAAGTCGGGAATTCATATGCGTACAGATGCTCACATATAATCAATACCCTTTTACATTCATTCATGCGTGCACACACACATTTACACATGACTTTATTCAGGGGAGAACCACCCACTCATAAAGATGTTGCAATTTGTGGTGTGGTGCTGCCCAGGCCTATGCCAATCACGGGTGAATGAAATTTGGTCTGCAGCCTATACATGGGGATCTATCCAGATCCAACCCCCCCACGCTAAGATTCCTTGTTTTATTTTTATTTTTGAACATTTTGGATTTTCCAGGTTATGGCCCACCCCATTGATGGATTTGTAAGCCAAGCATAGGATTTCTGTAATTCATCAAAGGATCTGGGTTCCTAGTAAACCCCACTCATCCTTCTACTTCTACTTCTTGTCCTTGTTCTCATTCTCCTTCTACTACTACTATTACTACCTGCAAGGGAGAACGAGAGAGGCAATGCTAAACAAAGCGATTTTCAAATTTCTTGAAGCTTTTGAAGCGTTTTTATTAGATTAACAAAATGACTTTGAAGGAAAGTTTTAAGAACACCTGTAAAAGACAAGTAGCAAAGTACTTGGTTTTTAAACGGTGCTCATCAAATTGACGAGCAATGTCTCCCAGGAGATCACTCATATATGTGTGTGCGTGTACCCCTGGATGTAGAGACTATGAATTTATATCCTTTGATTTAATTTTATGATTACTCACATGACTGTTACTATACTATCTTTGTTAGGGCTCCAGAAATTGACATATCAGAACTTGAGACTCTATTCTCAGTCGTGGTGCCAAACTCAGATACCAGGAAGCCAGGCGAAAAATCTAGCCGGCGTGCCTCACTAGGATCTAAACCTGAGAAAGTCCAACTGGTAATTTGATCAATCATTTTTTTGGGTTGTAACATTAAGCCAATTTTTTTTATTAAAACCACAGGTGTTTTTAATCCTCGTTAGGCACTTTTGCTATCCAAGATTATATGTCTTGCTTCATCCATAGGTTAGAGATTTAGTTCTGGCATGTGTTTTCTCTACTATTAACATCTATGGTCAGAATAATGAAGGAAGACCTGTATTTTAATTTTAACTTTGCTGAGAATATACATATTACAAAACTAAAGATGTTTTTGTTCGACATGTTCTGTAAGGTGCATTTTATGCTACTGGATATACTGTTTCTTTAAAACTAATTACACATGATTACTTAACGATACTAAAACTAAGAGAAAGGAAAAGTAGGGACTACTATCATGTCAAATGTATTAAGAGCAACAATCAAAAGGTTCTAGTGAAGGACAATAATATCAAAGAAAGGTGGAGGGAATATTTTAGCAAACTTTTATATGAAGACTATATAGGAGATATAAGAATGAGAGAGGATACTTCATTATCAAAACATACTTTTTTTCCGTAGAATTAGGGTGGTGGAAGTGAGGAAAGCGTTGAAACAAATAAAGACATGAAAGGCTACAAGTTCGGATGACATTTCAATTGAGGCTTGGAAATGCTTAAGAGAAGTTGGGGGGATTTGGTTAACTAGGCTCTTCAATGAGATATTTTTGACAAAGAAAATGCCAGGAAAATGTAGAAGAAGTGTTGCATTACCTATATATATATATATATATAAGAACAAGGGAGATATACAAAACTATGCTAACTATCGTGGGATTAAATGTATGAGTCATAATATGAAGGTATGGACGGGAGTAATGGAGCAAAGACTTGGACAAAAGACCAATATATCTGAAAATTAATTTGGTTTTATTATGCTATGGAGGTCAACTACGGAAGCTATCTTCTCACTTAGGCAATTGATAGAAAAATATCGAGTGAAGAGAATTTTTTTGCATATGGTCCTTATTGATCTAAAAAAAAACCTACGACAAGGTACATAGAAATTTAATTTGGTGGATTTTAAATAAAAGGAATGTTCCAAGAGGTTATATTGAAATTATTAAAGACATGTATGAATGAGCCGTAATGAGTGTGGGAACTGCTTGTAGAGAGACAAGTGAGTTTCGAGTGACCATAGGTTTGCACTAAGGGTTAGCCTTAAGCCCTTATCTCTTTGTACTAATTATGGATGAGTTAACTGCTCATATTCAAGAGGTACCTTGGTGTATGTTGCTTGCAAATGATATAATGTTGGTAGATGAATCAAGAGATGGTGTGAAATGCAAAACTTGAGAGATGGTGGGAGGCTTTAGAATTCAAAGTCTTTAAAATAAACATTACAAAGATGGAATATATGGATTGCAACTTCAGTGGGTATATAGAAAGAGCTGAAACTATTGTGAGAATTGTAGCCCATGAGATACCTCAAAGTGATTCTTTCCGTTACCTTGGTTTGACAATTAGTAAGGATGGGGAGATTGATGAAGATGTCGAATATAGGATAAGTGTAAGAAACCATATACCAACCCAAAAGCTTAAGCTAATAGGTGGAAGGCCCATACAGATATATTTAGACATGTCAAGCCTATTACTTAGGCGATGTGGGATGTGGGACTTCCCAACACTCCCCCTCATGTGCAGGCCCAACAAATTTCATCGACGGGCCTATCACGTGGGCTACACAAGAACAACGGGATCGGAATCCGCTCTGATACCATGTAAGAAACCATATACCAACCCAAAAGCTTAAGCTCATAGGTGGAAGGCCCATACAGATAAATTAAGACATGTCAAGCCTATTACTTAGGCGATGTGGGATGTGGGACTTCCAAAGCAATATGGTTGAAGTGGAGACTTGCTTCTAAATTGCTTTGTGATCGATGAATGCCAACAAAATTGAAGGAAAAACTTTACAGGACATCGATTAGACCAGCTACGACCTATGGAGCATAATGTTGGCCAATCAAGAAGCAATAATATAACATAGATGAGAATGTTGAGGCAGATGTGTGGTAAAACTAGGAAAGATAAATTTAGGAATGAGCTTTTTCGAGAGCATTTAGGGGTAAGCATCAATAGGGGATAAAATTAGAGAAATTCGTTTGAGATGGCCGAAGAGGACGTGGATGGAGGTAGTAAAAATAGACTTGAAGAAGTGCAACTTATCTAAGGACTTGGCTCAGGATAGATCGGAATTGAAAAACAGAATTCATGTAGCTAACCCCAACATAGTTGGGACAAGGCTTTGAGGATGATGATGATGATACCCCTTAAAAATAGGGGTGATGCATTGTGTGCGGCATTCAATGTGCACATCTATGCATGTTTTTCTCTCGGTGTGTGTGAGCACTTCTATCCACTTTTTTTAGTCAATGTTGCAGTTGAACTAGGTTTGGATGCTGAATTATCCGACAATGTAACATCCACATGTTATAAAAAAAAAATGTAATGTCAACATGAAAAGTTTGGATGGGATAAACCTAGCCATTCCGATGGGCTTTTTAAGCCTTGGTTTGAGCCTGGTCACTTAATTAGACTGGTACTTATCCCCTCCATCACCCTATTGATATCTAGGGGTGATCGACCGGATTTCCGGTCCGGTTTTCGGACCGGAATCCGGTCGGTCCAAACCGGTCCGGCCTAAAATGAAGGACCGGACCGGACCACTTATAAGCGGTCCGGTCCGGTCCGGTCCGGTCCAAACCGGTCCGGTTGGACCACTTAAAGTGGTCCGGACCGGTTTCCATTTTTTTTTATTTTTTCATTTTTTTTTATTTTTATTTTTTCATTTTCACCTCACATCTAAAAAGTGGGCAAATGTCAAATGAATGAATGATGGGTTTTACAAATGGGTGCTGGGCTCATGCCTCATGGGCTCAAAGATTATGAAAAAAAAATTTTATTTTAATAATGGGCTCAAAAGGCCCGGACCGGACCGGACCGGATTTGGACCACCAAGACCACAAATCCGGTCCGGTCCGGTCCGGTTTTGTGGTCCGGTCCGGTCTGCGGTCCGGTTCTGTGCAGCCCTATTGATATCTGGGCTTGGGATCAAATTGGGTCCGTGGTCCACCATCCACCCATTAGCCTGTTAGCTGATTTAGAACACATTGCCTGTGGGGCCTACCTTTTAATATGAGTGCTATATATAACATATATTAATGTATATGATATATCTTACATGACCTGATAGGTGGGCGCACTAAAGGTCTAACCAACCTTATCCCTATTCCATGTTTGGTCCCTTTACCAAGCGGACCTTGTTGGAAACCCTATCTGGTCCATCGGGCAAATATCCATGCCCAAGCCTCCCATAATCGGGCCAAATCAAGGATGGAGCTATAACATGTTAGGATATGAGTCATTTTACTGTAAGTATGATTAGGCTAACCTGACACAATCACTCTTCATATTATATCATACATGTATACATGCGAATGCTCAAGTGACCATGTTGGGCAATGGCCTTTGTCGGGCCCACTGTCTCAATTCACAAGAGTAGGGGGATATGAAGGGAAAATCATGAATCATGGGTTTGGATCATGGTTAAAAAATCAGGCTCGGGGCCCAACTTGGCCACTCGGACTCGGGCGAGTCGGGTTCAGCTCCATGTCAAGCCCAGAAACATATTTAAAAAAAATAAAATAGAGAAAAAGGTGTTGGTTCGGGGCTCCATGTCAACTAATAAGTGTAGAAGAAGAAAGGTGTTCCGTGTGGGTGGAGGGAGAGAGAGAGAGAGAGAGAGAGAGAGAGAGAGAGAGAGAGAGAGAGAGTGTGTAATATCCTGGATTTTAGATTTCCTATTAGATTATTAGAACCTCACATGTATTATTATTGATTGAAAGAGGAGTTGTTTAACAACTCTGATGAGAGGAGATTGGACAGGACTCTATGTCCAGTTACAAGGAAACTAGGACTCTACCTCTCTGTTGCCTATATTAACAACTAACGACCCTTTTGGAATATCATATTCAATTCTTTCCCTTAAGAGGAAATATGAGAGAGAGAGAGAGAGAGAGAGAGAGAGAGAGAGAGAGAGAGAGAGAGAGAGAGAGAGAGAGAGAGGTGGGTTGGCTGGGCAAAGGAAAGAAAAGAAAAAAGGAAGGAGGAGGAGAGCGTACCTCGCACCCTAGCAGGCTGCAGCTGCCCATCGGCAATAACAGTCAGCAGTAGGCATCATTAACAGCATTGTTGCAACAGCAGACAGAAGGCCATCAGTAATAGGCAGTAGGCCATCAGTAATAGGCAGTAGGCAGCACAGCAACAGCAGTGTAGCTGCATTAGTAGCAGCAGGAGACTGAACTCCAAAGAACAGTGCTTTTTTATTTTCAAATTTCAAGGGCTTCTCTCTCTATATATATCTAGTGCTGGCCAGCTGTCTCACTTTCCTTTTTTTTTTTTTTTTACTTTTTCAGTCCGAGTCGACTCGTGGGACTCGCCCGAGTCTCACCCATTTGGACTCAGACTCGGTATGTGCCGAGTCTGACTCGGCCGATTTTCTAAACCATGGTTTGGATTGGGTTAACTTCACCAAACTATATGATTGTAGCCATGTGATCAGGGGCCATGTGAACCAGTGGTTTTGTTTGGGTTTCCATTTGCCCATTTTGCATACCCTTGAATACAATCAGCTAATTGAGATTAATTTAATCCTCTATTGATGATGCCTCCTTCAAATCCCCTATCACCATGAAATTTCACCAAAATTGGGGGCAACCTAGCCATAGCAATTTGGTTAGCAACAAGTTAATTTGGTCTAAATATCAATCTTTTCAGAAGCCCTAGATCACATGGCTAGGTTGCTTCTATCATGTGAACTTTTACCCATCCCCTATTTTGCAGTCCCATTCAAACCCCACTTACCTTGTGATTTGGCTTGCATCTAGTTGAGTGTCACAAGTCGCAATCCTTTGCTCTTGGTGTGCTTTCGCTCACCAACAATGATTAAAATAACGGTTGTGGTGGGTGTAGCGACTGGTGGCCAAAATGCCACGCAGCGGGTGACAGTGGTAGGGGTAATAATATGTAGCGGCGTAGTGGTGTGAATCAAAAAAGTTGTCAAAAGATTTTGAAAAAATATACAAAAAAATCGGAATATTGAAAATGTTAGAATTTGATGCTTTTCAGTGCATAGAAGTTCTACATCATTCCTGGGTTCGATTGGATCTAGTTTTTTTTTTTTATTTTAAATATGGCGTGAGTGAGAGCCAAAAAGAGAAATAAAAGAAACAAGAGAGAGAAAGAAACGGAATTCTGAAAAATCGTAGAAGGATGAATCAATCCATAGGGTTGGGCGACCACCTCTATATCATTATTTTATTAATTTATGAAATTACAAAAAGGTCCCTGAATATTCTAATCAAGACATAAGAAACCCTAATTTCTAAACTTCTAGGAACATGAAGACAAGGCTAGAAACTAACAATCATCAAACCACCTTATGTGCATGTTACCTAAAGGCCATGAACCAACTAGAACCCAAAGAATATAGGTCGTATGACTCATGTGGGTGGGAACCCACATTCGGCCAACACTGACTCACGGCCTAGTGGTCTTTTCCCCTTTGTTGCATATTTGATGAATTTAGACCCATACCATTTCTTGTTGCTCTATAGATCAATCTTTGCCCTTTTATGGCTCTATCCCACAAAGTTATTGTATTTCTTTGGGAAGAATCATAAATTATTAAGTGAAATGTACAATGCGAATGTAATAGTCATTTTGAAATAGTTATTTGTGACCTATAAATTAAAATTGAGAGCATAGTTAGTGATCGCCTTATGTATTCTGTTACACTTGGTGTTCTTAAGATTTATCTTTGTTATTTCAAATACTGAAATTACATAATATTGTATTCCTTTTGGGTAGTATGAAATTAAATAATTTCGCATTCCTTTTGGGTAGTATTGAATGCTTTTATGCCATCCTTCATATTCTCTACTTAGCCCTATCTTCTTTATCATTTAGTTGTTCTTGGGAAAGACTTATCATTTTTATACGTGAAATTTAACAAACCATATTTTTTTTTATTTTGCAGATTGATTTAAGACGGGCTTATAATTGTGAAATCATGCTTACGAAGGTCAAAATTCCAATACCTGATTTGTTGGTAAGTGATCAAAGAGTTCTCTTAGTTTCCAAAGTCGACAATTTATTTGATGTTCGAAATCCTGTCCTTTTGCGATATTACATTGTTTGCAAAGGTAATTAATATTGTAGTCAAGGCAGTAAAATGCTACAAAAATGGTTTTCTGGGAAAGCTTTGGGCCCAGCCAACCTGTTTCTAAGCTGGGTATAGGGCAGATATGGCGGGCCTTCTGTCAGGATTGGGCTAGATATAGAACTAGAAATAAATTGCTTGGAGTAGGGCTGGTCCCAACTCCCAACTTGACATGACAATGTATCCTTCACATGGTTGGGGCATTTGGGTTCCACGTGTTAAAATGTAAAGAGCAAAATGAGAGGAAGAAGTTTGGAGGAAAAGTTGATACCTCAAAGGAGGATCGACCAACCATTTATAAACAATTTACCCTAATCACATGCTAGTAATCAGTAGTAATTACAATCTAATTACAATCAAGAATTAAGGAATAAAGAATATCTAAAGAATATCCTATCTCTATACATAGAATAAAATCAATGAAACAGCCTGTATAAAGCTTATCCTAGACCCACACGTGGGATATTTTACATGGGTTAAAAACTTGATTGGGCTGGGCCTAGGGCCTGTTACCATAAGTCCATTATCTTCTACACTCCCCCTCAAATTGATGTGGTAAGGCAGAAAACATCAATTTGTTAGTGAGATCATGATGACGCGTTTTGGGGAGGGCTTTTGTGAAGATATCCGCCAACTGGTTAAGAGTAGAGACATGAGGCAAAGTGATCTTCTCCGTAACAACATGCTGACGGATGAAGTGGCAATCAATCTCAATGTGCTTCGTTCTTTCATGAAAGACCGGATTGTTTGCAATTCTCGTAGCACTGGTGTTGTCCCCATGAAGAGGTGTAGATCTACCAATGATGACACCGAATTCACAGAGAAGACGGCGTAGCCAGATGATTTCAGCACTCGCAGATGACATGGCCCGATATTCAACCTCAGCAGAAGATTTAGAGACAGTGGTTTGCTTCTTACATTTCCACGAAATCAAGGAGTCCCCAAGAAACATACACCAGCCAGTGGTAGAGCGCCGAGAATCTGGGCAACCAGCCCAGTCAGCATCCGAATAAGCTGATAAGTGCAGAGAAGCGCCCGAAGAGTAGAAGAGACCATGGTTAAGGGTGCCTTTGACATAGCGGAGTATGCGCAAGGCAGCAGCAAGGTGAGGTTTGTGAGGATTGCTCACAAACTGGCTAATCGTATGAACGGCATGAGAAATATCTGGTCGGGTCATAGTTAAGTAGAGTAAACTACCTACTATTCGCCGAAAAACAGAAGGATCATCTAGGGGCTGGCCATCATCCCTACGGATCTTGCTGTTCAATTCCATAGGAGTATCAAAAGTGTGAGCATCATCAAGTTATGCCGAAGTGATTAAATCTTTAGCATATTTCCACTGATGAATCCGAATGCCAGATTTGCTACGTATGAACTCCAGCCCTAGAAAGTAGGTGAGAGGACCAAGATCCTTCATTCTGAAGTGGCGAGTGAGATGACGTTTGAGATCCGTAATACCGGCACTATCATTGCCACTGATAATCATATCATCAACATAGACTAAGAGAAATGTGTAGCCTTTTGATGTCCATCGGAGGAAGAGGGAACTATCAGAGTGACTCTGGCGAAATCCAGCTTGAAGGATAGCGGCCCGAAATTTATCAAACCAAGCCCTGGGAGCCTGCTTAAGTCCATAAAGAGCTTTCCTCAATTTACAAACATGGTGTGGAGGACAAGCATAACCCGGAGGTGGTTTTAAATAAACAGTTTCATGTAAGTCGCCATGAAGAAAGGCGTTTTTGACATCCATTTGCCATAGGGGCCAGTTACGGGCTGCAGCTACACGAAGGAGGGTGCGAACAGTGGTCATTTTAGCCACTGGCGCAAATGTCTCCTCATAGTCAATGCCATACTCCTGCTTGTAACCCTGTGCCACCAATCTGGCTTTGTAGCGGTCAAGACTCCCATCAGAGTTAACCTTTATAGAGTAGATCCATTTACTGCCAATCACAGAGGTGCGTTCAGGAGTCGGTACCAAGTCCCATGTGTTGTTTGCTTCAAGAGCAAGCAACTCCTCAGTCATAGCATCTTGCCAATATGCAATCTTCGAAGCCTGTGAATAAGAGGTGAGAATAGGAGCACTATCCAAAGAAGTGAAAAGAGCAGGGAAGCCATATCTGTCAGGAGCAACAGAAGGACGACTAGAGCGTCGCAAGGGTATAACACTATCGGTGGAGGAAGTATTAATACCTGAGGGTGTAGGAGGCAGTATTGGGAGATGATCAGGAGAAGGAGGCCCCACAGGAGGAACCTTGTTACGCCGGACATAGACCTTGGTAATAGGTGGTGGTGGAGAAGTAGTTACAGGAAATTGTGGCAGATAAGAGACAGCAACAGGATGTGTATCCAAACGCAAAGAGAAGAAAGGAATGTGTTCTAAGAAGATTACATTACGAGATATTCGCATGCGTTTCTCAGATTGGTCATAGCATAGAAATCCCTTGTGTTCAGTACTGTACCCTAGAAAGAGACATTTGGCAGCTTGAGGTGACAGCTTAGTGCGTTCTGTAGGTGGAAGATGGACAAAGCATAAACAACCAAAAACACGCAAGTGAGAATATGAAGGAGTATTACCAAAGAGAGCTTCATATGGAGTAGTCTTTCCTAGAACGGAGCTAGGATGACGATTGAGGAGATATACAGCAGTCTGTGCGGCATCACACCAAAAGGTGGGAGGAACTAAAGATGCAAGGAGGAGAGAACGAACAGTTTCAAGAATATGTCTGTTCTTCCTCTCCGCAACACCATTTTGCTGTGGAGTATGTGGGCAAGATTTTTGGTGAAGAATTCCTTTATCAGAAAGGAAGGCAGAAAATTCATGGGACATGTATTCTCCACCAGAGTCAGACCTAAGAGTTTTTATTTCTTTCTGAAATTGAGTTTGAACCATTTTGTAAAACTTTTGGAAGAAGGAAAAAACTTCAGATTTGAAGCGCATGAAATAAATCCAAGTGAAACGAGAATGATCATCAATGAATGTCACATAATACTTAAAGCCTGTCCGACTCAAGGTGGGTGCAATTCCCCAAACATCAGTGTGAATAATATCAAAAGATGATAACGCACGAGAACTATGAATAGGAAAAGGCAAGATATGACTCTTACTCAAACAACACGTTTCACACTTAGATTGAAGGAAAGAGGACATCACTTTATTATTAAAAGTGGGTTCTAAAAAACCATTTTTAAATAGGGAAAGTAAATACGCATTGTTCACATGACCAAGACGACTATGCCACGCAGTCCACAATTTATCTAACTGAGGAGAAGAAGAAGAAAAGAGAGAATGATGTCCAATGTCCAGCAGAAATAGTCGACCGTGTTTACTCCCTGTTGCGATCACCTTCCCAGTTTGCCGGCCCTGTATGACACAACCAGTGGAAGAAAAGATAATATGGTACCCATCATCAATAAGTTGTCCTACAGAAAGTAAATTGGCTGATAATTTGGGAACAAAGTAGACATTGGGAAGGTGGAGAGACTGGCCAGAGACACCAGATAAAATAATGGTACCAATTCCAGAGATGATTAATTGGTCTCCATTAGCAGTGGTGATTTTTTTCTTTTTCAAGGTAAGGGTGAGAGGCTGTAAAGCTACTTTCTACAGAAGTCATGTGGTTCGATGCTCCTGAATCTAGAAACCATGTGGATGGGGTGATGGATGAAGACAGAGATATTGAAGAATGAAAAGCTGGAAATGCTAGAGGAGAGTGAGATTGATACCGATCACCATTAGCATCATAATTGTCCATAGTAGAAAAGAGGCAGGAACAATACTAACAGCAAGGGACAGCAAATATGTAATAGCAACAAAGACAGCAACAGCAGCAGCAAATATGTGGCGGCAGCAAAGAGGGCTAACAGTGGCAGCAGCAACAGTAAGCTTGCAAGCAGCAAATCGAAACAGCAGCAACTATTGAAAACATAGCCAAAAAGTAGCAGAAACAGCAGTAGCAGGTCTAAAAACTCAGTGGTAATACTTGTCAGGTGGATGCTGGTAGCCAGAGGGTGAGGAAGGTGCAAACAGAAGTGCACAGTAGCAGCAACAGAGTATAGGGAAGCCTGACGTCCCTATCGTCAGCTGGTGAATCCACACGTGGGCCCCACAGAATGATCGAATCACAGATCAGGTTTGATCGCTGTAAAGTGGATCAAATGTACTTCCTTCAGGTCCAAATCTGATGAGATTTGGAAAAAGATCCACAAATCTGGACGGTGATGATGAAATCTGTCTTAGAAAACCGTCAGATGAAGAAGATGTTGGAAACTATCTCAAAGGTGATGGAAAAATTCCTGAAAAATCACCATAATTCCCAGAAAAATGAGTCGACCAACACTAGGTGGACTGTTGGTGCTGTCTAGATCATCGTCTGTGGGCAGCAGTGAAGCAGTGAAGCAGTTTACTGAATACCGCACGACACGTCTAGCTTCGTCAGTGGGTCGATTTGAACAGAGATCCTATTGGAGGATCAATGAGCAGATCAGAGGTGGAGGATGGAAGGACAAGATATTTTCGCAACACCAGGCCAAAGTTTCACTCAAATCGGATCAAAATCCACAAATTTGAACGGCTGTGATGGAAACTGCCGGACAAAACTGAAATATCACAACATGAGGTGGATATCCTACTTCTGATGATCCAAAAATCTTGAAAAAATCTCCATAAATAAGAGAATAACCAGACGAACAATATAGGCTGCTTCCGCTGCGATGATGATGATGATCAAAGGTGGGCCACCTCTGATCAGGGATGATCAGACACTATCAGAGAGAAGTTTTCACTTCAGGAAGAAGAATGATCAATGATAGAAGACAATAGAAGAGGGATTGATCATAACCATAGCTCTGATACCATGTTAAAATGTAAAGAGCAAAATGAGAGGAAGAAGTTTGGAGGAAAAGTTGATACCTCAAAGGAGGATCGACCAACCATTTATAAACAATTTACCCTAATCACATGCTAGTAATCAGTAGTAATTACAATCTAATTACAATCAAGAATTAAGGAATAAAGAATATCTAAAGAATATCCTATCTCTATACATAGAATAAAATCAATGAAACAGCCTGTATAAAGCTTATCCTAGACCCACACGTGGGATATTTTACATGGGTTAAAAACTTGATTGGGCTGGGCCTAGGGCCTGTTAGCATAAGTCCATTATCTTCTACACCACGTACCCTGGCATGTTAGTAAAAATTTGGTGGCTGGAATTCAGAAGTGGTAGCATATTCTTAGAACTTATATCACGGACGCAATAATGTCAGAACCAGAATTCTAAGATGAAGAGAATAAGTTTTGGAATATTGGATGATCTCAACGATCAGTCCTTGCTTTACTTATAGATTTATTGGCCTTAATCAAGGCAATTACAATCTCTAACAGAGGAAAGAATATAAAGAATATTGATACAGTTGTATACAAGGAAAGAGATTAAAATAGATTGATGAGTCAGTCAACTAATCCTAATCCCACGTGATGTATGAGAATGGGCCAGTGGGCCTATTGTACATGGGTCTTGGATCAGCTATTGTTAACATCCCCCCTCAAATTGATGCTGGTCAAATAGTAGCAATTTGCGAATCAGGAACTCATGACGTGGCCGAGGCAGTCCTTTGGTGAAGATGTCTGCAAGTTGGAGTTCACTTGAAACATGTGGAAGACTAATGACCTTGCGATCATATTCGTCTCGAATGAAGTGACAATCCACCTCAATATGTTTTGTACGTTCATGAAAAACGGGATTCTCAGTGATACGGATGGAACTAGTATTGTCTGCATGAAGTGGGGTAGCTGATGTCTGAGAAAAACCAAGATCTGCAAGTAATCCACGAAGCCAAAGGATTTCGGAGCAGGCAGCGGACATAGCACGATATTCAGATTCAGTGGAAGATCTGGAGACTCTTTCCTGCTTTTTGCATTTCCAAGAAATGAGTGATTCACCCAAATACATACACCAGCCCGTGGTGGATCTGCGAGTATCCGGGCATCCTGCCCAGTCGGCATCAGAATAAGCAGTAAGTGTCAGAGGTGTGCCAACCGGAAAAAAACAATCCTCGAGTCGGAGAACCAAGAATGTACCGAATGATCCGTTTGACCGCAACCATATGGTGATGCCTTGGAGCTGTCATGAATTGACTAACAACATTCACAGCATATGAAATGTCTGGTCTAGTGATGGTCAAGTAGATCAAACTGCCAACCAAGCGTCTGTAGAATGTGGGATCGGATAGGAGATCCCCATCATCACATTGACTTCTAAGGGAGTGTCCACAGGGGTGGTATCAGTTAGGCCAGCAAGATCATGAAGGTCAGTAGCATACTTATGTTGATGTAAAAACAGTCCCTTGCTAGACTGTTGGACCTCAAGTCCCAAAAAGTATGTTAATGGACCCAGATCTTTCATATGGAAGGCAGCTTGAAGTGAGGATTGAAGACTTTGAATCATGTTACTATGAGTGCCTGTGATGATGATATCATCCACATATACGAGAAGTATAGTGGTAGCTTGAGCAGTCTTCTTTAAGAATAATGAGGGATCATAAGGATTTTGAGTAAAGCCAAGGTTCATCAGAGTAGAACGAAATTTTTCAAACCAAGCTCTGGGTGCTTGTTTGAGTCCATACAACGAGCGACGGAGCCGTGCCACTTCATTTTTAGAAGGAGACTCATATCCTTGAGGAAGACGCATGTATACTTCCTCTTTAAGATCCCCGTGGAGGAAGGCATTCTTCACATCCATCTGATACAGGGGCCATGAGCGAGATGCTGCAATAGCAAGAATAGTACGCACAGTTGTCATCTTGGCGACCGGAGCGAATGTTTCATCATAGTCGATACCATACTCCTGACGATTGCCAAGTGCCACTAACCGAGCCTTATGACGTGCCAGAGTACCATCAGGATGCAGCTTGATAGAGTAAACCCACTTACAGCCAATGGGTTTGATGGACGGAGGACATTGAACAACATCCCATGTGTGATTCTCTTGAAGTGCGTCAAGTTCTTCCTGCATGGCCTGCCGCCAACACTCATGTTGCGCTGCTTGGGAAAAGTGATTAGGTATATGAACAGAAGACAAGGTAGCAAGTAAGGAGGTATGGGTAAATCCAAACCGATCAGGGGGGCGGGAAAGCCGAGATGATCGACGAAGAGGAACTGGTTGGGAGATGTCAGGAGCAGGAGTGGGGTCAAGTGCCGAGGAAGCTGACAAGTCAGGAGGCTCAGGTGCAACCGTGTTTTCCCGTCTACGCCTTTCATACACAATAATAGGCTTGATATTTTCCGTAGGTGGATCCAGAGGATCACCAAAGGGAGGAACAAGTGAAAACATAGGAGATGGATCATGATCTAAATGATGATGGAAAAAATACTGATTTTCAAAAAACACAACATTACGAGAAATCCGGATACGTTTGACCTTGGGATCATAACAGAGAAATCCTTTTTGGTCATTCGCATAACCTAAAAAGGCACACTTCGAAGATTGAGCCGATAGTTTTGTTCGTTCAACCGGGGGAAGAAGAACAAAACAGACACACCCAAAAACATGGAGATGAGAAAAAATAGGATGCTTATGAAATAAACGAAAATAAGGTGTTTCATGGTTGATGCGCGGTGAGGGTAGTCGATTTATAACATGAACTGCTGTGGACAAAGCTTCGGGCCAAAATTTTGGTGGAACAGACGATGCTAAGAGGAGTGACCGAACAATGTCCAAAAGATGTCTGTTTTTCCTCTCAGATACGCCATTTTGTTGGGGTGTATACGGACATGATTTTTGAGAAATGATCCCTTTGTTTTGCAAAAAGGTCTGAAATTCATTTGAAACATATTCACCACCTGAATCTGTACGAAGTGTTTTAATGGATGTGGAGAAATGATTTTCCACATAGGCTAAGAAAATTTTAAACGTAGCAAACACCTCAGATTTTGAATGCAAAAAATATATCCATGTAAAGCGACTATAATCATCAATGAATGTCACAAAATATTTAAAATGTGAATGGGATATGACAGGTGCTATACCCCATACATCACTATGAACAAGATCAAAACATTTCAATGATAAAGAATTATTGATGGGAAAAGGAAGAGTCTTGCTTTTGCCCATTTTACAACTTGAACAATCAAAAGAAACATCCTTAAGGGAAATTTTATTATCATTTAGCAACCCAGATTTAAACAAAGATAACAAAGTACGAGAATGAGGATGGCCTAATCTATTGTGCCATAAGTGGCTCTTATTTGAACTAGAAGCAGAAAACAAGGCAGAGGCAACCAAATTCCTATCATGTGTAGATAGTTGTAGCGGAAAAAGACGGCCACATTTAGGCCCCTTCGCTATCACCTTCCCCGATGCTTGATCCTGTATAACACAACCAGAACGAGAAAAAGAGACAGAACAATGATTATCAACTAGTTGGCCAACAGATAATAAATTGGTAGATAACTGAGGAGAAAGAAAAACATGACTCAAAGGTAAGGGATGTGACATCTCACCGATGGCAGTGATGGGTATACTGCCACCATCTGCTGTATTGATTCGGAGACTTCCATCATAAGGTTTTATTTGAGAAAAATTTTCAGACGAATAGGTCATATGATTAGAAGCCCCCGAATCCATATACCAGGTAGAGTTTGACTGTTTGGATTTATCTGAGAGGCCAAGAGCAGAAAAAGCATTTACGATCATCTGTTGAACCATTTCAGGGGTGAGAGAGGATGAAGAAGCAGGCGGACCAGGCATCATTGTAGTGGCAGCAGGACTCAATGCAGAAGTAGACACATCCAGAGTTGCCAGATTTGCTTTCTGAGAAGAGTTATGAGCACGGCGCCGACATTCAGGAAGAACATGGCCCTTGCGTTTGCAGTAAGAGCAGTATTTTTGATTGCATTGCGTGGCAACATGTCCATATTTCTGACACGAATAACACTGTACTTTGGTCATATCTCTGTTCTGCTGGTGGGAACGTGCAACATAGGCTGTAGTGATTGGACCGGTGGACAGTGCTTGTTGGAGAGCAGCCTGGGTTGTAAAACGCTGTTCCTCACGAAGGAGTTCTCCGAGACAAGAATTAATAGATGGGGATGGCACTCTGCTCATCAGATTTGAACGTATTTGTTCAAAATCAGGTCTAAGTTTCATCAGAAATTGATCCCTTTGACTAGTGGAATGGATGGTTTGAACCACTGCAATCGAGGCATCTGGTAGGCTGGAGTAGATAATCTCAGTATAATCCGTCCATAAGCGAATAAACTGAGAGTAATATTCTTGAATAGACAATGTCCCCTGAGTAAACTGAGAGAGCTCATGTTCCAAGTGGAACCTCCGTGCAGAGTTATCCTGTTGATATACCTGTTTTAGATAGTCCCACATGCCTTTTGCTGTTTTGTAAGGCCGGAGATTCAGGATGTACTGTGGATCGACTGACCCCAGAAGCCAAGTCATTATTTTTGCATCGTTGGTGTCCCACTTGGAGACAGCCTTATCATCCTCCACCGGTTTTGGATTAGTCCCATCTATATGACCCCATAATTCTTTTCCTTTTAGATATATCTGAAATTGGAATCCCCATGATGTGTAATTGGTCCCATTGAACTTAATTAGTAAATTGTCAATTTTGTCCATGATTATCTCGCTAGAAAAAAACTGGCTGAAGATAACCAGCAGAGAACAGAAGATCAACTCAACAGTGCAGCAGAGACACAATCAGAAATTTCCAAAGCTTCAGACAGATTGTAAAAGAACAGATCTGGTTCTTAATAAAATGTGGAAAACAGTCCTATAATTCTCAGAAATATCAGACGACCCTAAGAAAAGGATTTCTGATTGTGTCTGACGGATCTATGGTGGGCCAGATGTGATCAGATGCCAGAATTGGCACTGGCGACCTGAAATTCTGCACAGGATCTGGTCTGGTGGCCCACAGATGGATCAAGGA
Organism: Litsea cubeba; assembly: GCA_012931725.1. Classification (NCBI taxonomy): domain Eukaryota; kingdom Viridiplantae; phylum Streptophyta; class Magnoliopsida; order Laurales; family Lauraceae; genus Litsea; species Litsea cubeba. The sequence continues at coordinate 75,929,026 of CM022949.1, read as the reverse complement.
TGAGATCAGAACACATGGGAAGAAGGAGAATCCTTTTTCGTGTCTACTGAACCAAATCTCACCCAAATCGGATGAGAATCCAAGAAATTGGACGGTGGAGATGAAAAATGGAGCAAGATTTCGGGAATCCAGAAAAATAGACAAAAGTCCTACCTCGAGGCAGCCAAAAATTCTGAAAAAAATCTCTAGAATGTCAAGAATAAGCTGTCGACCATCACAGATAGTGTTGGTGAAGGTGTCTTAATCATCGCAGGTGGGCCACTGATTTGTTGGAGAGAATATGCCTGACGACAATGTTTCCCTTCCTCCTAGTTGGCTGTAAATTTCTAACAGTAGAGATCAGTTGCTGTGGTGATCTCTATTGAGTTACTAAGATGCAGATGATGTAGCATGAAGAAGAAGATACAGCAGTAGAACAAGTTGCAGGCTCTGATACCATGTCAGAACCAGAATTCTAAGATGAAGAGAATAAGTTTTGGAATATTGGATGATCTCAACGATCAGTCCTTGCTTTACTTATAGATTTAGTGGCCTTAATCAAGGCAATTACAATCTCTAACAGAGGAAAGAATATAAAGAATATTGATACAGTTGTATACAAGGAAAGAGATTAAAATAGATTGATGAGTCAGTCAACTAATCCTAATCCCACGTGATGTATGAGAATGGGCCAGTGGGCCTATTGTACATGGGTCTTGGATCAGCTATTGTTAACAAATAAGCCATATTATCATTAGCTTATTTGCTTGTGGTTGGGTAAGGTTTATAGATTTATCTGCAGGTTGGGTGCAACAATATGTTTTGAGTTGTGGGCTTTTGAGTCTGAATTTCATAACAACAGTGGGATTAGGTGCACCCAGACGTGAGCTGTACTCAACTCATTGACACCCCTTTTTGTGACTTGTATGTTTGGTCATTCTATGTCTATTTGGTATTCCCTTCTGTGCTTTCAGTTGACTAGTGGCGTGCATATTTTTCATGCGTAGATGTCCTTAATAAACAGATTTTATGGGCTATGTAGCACACAAGATTTAACTTATTTGTTCTCCCCATTCTCATATCTTTCCGGTTGTTTTACAGAGTTCTGTCCTTGCATTGGATGATTCAGTTCTAGATGTTGATCAGGTAGAAAATCTGATAAAATTCTGTCCAACAAAAGAGGAAATGGAACTGCTTAAGGTAGAGCTTGGTTGCCAAGTTCAGTTTTCCTCATGCATCTTGTTTACAGTGAGAAGGGACCTCCCATTTCATTTCCTTTAATTTACAGAAATGTTCAGTGCAAAAACATTTGGAAATCATTCTAACCATGTTTTGTGTTTTAGGGCTATGTTGGCAATAAAGAAAATTTGGGAAAATGTGAACAGGTTTGTTGGTTTCTTTGGCCTTTTGCTTGAAACCCTAATTTCTTATTGATGGGAAGGATGCTGTCCTACTGGTTTTTGGACAATTAATCACATTTGAATTCGTTGGCAGAATATACCCAACATTTATATTTTTGCTATCTATCAGTTCAGTGCACAAAACTGCTAATTTAGGGTTCAAACCATGATATCATGCTTTAAAGGGACTTGGATGATGTTTTCGTAATTAAACTTCCATATGTGATCTGAGAAACCTTTTTACAATTATCTTAATCCATTTCGTTTCAGTTAATGATATAGCTAGGGTTCAAATATAAGTGATTTTCAATGCGAAATGGAGGTGCTGGATTAGAAACTGGTAAAACTCAATTGACCCTTTCAGTCCATTACATCCCAAATTTGAGGTCTAATGAACACTTACAAGCATGATCTGTAGACACTACTAGTATGATGAAATAAAAAAAGAAGTCCATGGTCCAACTAGTTTTAGTTAAGGAAATATTTGTATTAAGAGTTGTTACAAAGAAATTGGTGCAACCATCTTGGTACTACTGATGTGATAACGGATGCCTCTATCGCCCACTTGGATAGAGACAAAGGGTGTGGGCCCCTACATTGAGACTGAGAGGTCTACATGGGCTTCATGCTGGCCATCACCTAGGCCCACTAGGCCAGGTGGCAGCCCCATTGAGCTTGTGGAGGCCACAGCCTGCCTCAACACGACATTGCCAGCCGAGCTGAAGCAGGACCAGGCCAGCAGGCTGGTTCCAGCACATGCAAATCTAGGTCTCTTGCAGCTCCTTTAAATTTATTTATTATATTTTTACATTTAAAAATTTTTTTGCTTCAGAGGTTAGGGTTTAGTTGGGTTTTAAAACTCGGCCAAGTCCGAGTCGACTCGACTTAGACTTGTTCCTGACTGAGTTGAGTTGGGGTCTGAGTCCCCTTTTTAAAAGAGAATCAGCCGAGTCTCATTGGGTCTCAGCCGAGACAAAGTCCAGGTCAACTGAGTCCCATGGGGACTCAGCCAAGTCCCATTGCAAGTCGACTCAGTCCCATGATAAAGGGCTTCTTTGCAAGGTTTATGAGTCCTAGGGGTGACTTGGCCCGACTCGGTTGAGTCTCACTCGACTCGACTCGAGGGGGACCGAGTCATCTCGAGTCCAATTTTTTAAACCTTTGTTTGTACGATTAGAACCTCTATTTACAACTTTAAATTTGATTCAAAGCTTAAATATAATTTTCATGGATTGGAACCTCATAGAAATATCATTATTATTGCAGTCGACCAGGCATTAACTGGTCGTTCTCTTCTTCTACAACTTGCACAAGCCCTGGCCTGGGTTTGTTAGATTTCCAAGGTGTCATGGTGTCTAATTCATTCTAGAGGCTTGCATGTTTGTTGCACTGCCATAGCTGTTAAGTTGTTTTAAGTGGAGATTTCCATAAAAGTTTCTGTCCATGTGTGAGTGTGACACATCCCTCCCTTTGGTTGAGGTTCTCTCTACATTGAGTGAGGCTAATTCAGTAAAAAGAAATACATGGCATTATAACAATTAATTGAAGAGGTCTAACCAAGAAAATGGGAACGGAACTTACTATTCAATGTGTAGCCTCTAGATCCTTTGGAAAAATTGTTTTCTGTTGAGTGAGTAGTGGCTTAGTGCAATCTCCCAATCACTTAAGGATTCTATTTGCAGCCTTATTGTAAAAAGAGAACTCATATGTCTAAAAAACTAAGGAACCCATATTTATTTGGGTTTTTAACTGGACTAAGAACTCATTGGTTTGTAAATAAATTAGACTTAACTTCAATAAGGGATATGCACTCAAAGGATAAATCTCCATAGGAATAGCGATTTCGTGAAAAGCTAAGAATATTTGCAACTATCTGAGGAGCACGGATCCTCTCCAATAAATGCTGTAGAGAACTCTCTTATTTTATCTAGCAGATTGAGAAGTTGGGCATGTGACTAGTTTGTGTGTTCCACTCACCCTACTAGATCCAAGGTTTGGGGATTAGCCATCTTTCAAAGATTAGATCCAATAGGCATTTCTAGCCATCTGATCTGTCTGTCAAATAGATTCTTTTTCTGGATTGGTTACAACCAAGAACAGCGACCACTTTGGGAATTTTTTACTTGCAGCAAGTGCATCATAACCAAAATCTGGTTTAATTCTGTAGAAAGATACACCGAATTCTTTTATTGCACAGAGTGAAATATTTCAGAGACTGGTGAGCTGTTTGGAGTAAGGTGCTATTTTATCACCTTCCTAGATGATCATTCTGGGTATGCTTATGTTCATCTTCTCATAACCAAAGACGATGCCATGGTAAATTTAAAGCTTTTAAAGCTGAAGTAGAAAATATCCATAAACCAGAAGTGAAACCCTTGGAGCAGACACAGAAGGAGAATACTGAATCAGAGTTTGAGATTTTTCTTGAAAATTAAGAAACTCGTCGTTAAAATAGGAAGTCCCCATTTGTATACAGCCTATCCATTTTATGGCTGTAGATCAGGCAGCTAGCAACATCTATTGGATATGATATTTGGTAGATGGCTAATCTACGAGTCTTCCATGGATCTGGTGAGGCCAATTGCTCAACGAATGATCCATGTGTCCTATTCTTGAATCTTCTTGAGAGAATGAGAGAGTTTTCTCTGGTGTTTGCTGGAGAGGATCTGAGATCCTATTTAAGTTAGTGTGGGCGCCATCAAATAGATGGTGTGCGAATAACACAAACCCTGCTCGACTAGACCATGTGGGGGCCCGTCCCTTTCCTATCACTGCTGTGATAATGGAAAACCAATCAACCAAGTTATCTTTTTTTTTTTTTCCCAAAAGAACTTTTATAATCATAGATTGTGGAGCTTCTTGCTGCATCAATTATTGACTGGCATGTTTTGGTATTTACATGACAGTTCTTCTTAGGGTTAATGAAAGTGCCACGGGTGGAATCCAAGCTTAGGGTCTTCTCTTTTAAGATTCAATTCAAGTCACAGGTTTGGCAATGGCTATACTAATTAAATATTAATTAATTTCCCCTGCAAGTCTTGCAACTATATTTGATAAGCTCCTGTCGTTGACCTTTTCAGGTTTCTGACCTTCGTAACAGTCTAAATATTGTTAATTCTACAGGAGAAGAGGTAAGGCTTTTTTTCCCCTCCAAACTTTTGTTTAATTCTAGGTTTCTCTAAAGTCTCGGTGATCATCTCTATATACCATTGAAACAGATCAGAAAATCTGTCAAATTGAAAAGAATCATGCAGACAATTCTTTCTCTGGGAAATGCATTGAACCAAGGAACTTCTAGGGGTGAGTTGAACTTTTGAGTGGCCTGAAATATTTATTGCATTACTAAATGCATTGTTTTGATCGGACAACTGTTAAAATTTATGGCTTTTATTGCAAACAAGAGACGCAACCACTCTGATGTAGTACTTGTGACTCATCATTGACAAATGCCCTTTAAATTGCTGATGGGGAGGCAACTATCAAGAAATTTCTTTTGGCAACTACTCTGGGATGGAAAAACTAGTCATCACTCAACATATATATTTTATCAGCAATGCTATGAACCTTTCTATTGATATGAAAAATGTACAGCATGCAAAGCGAAAATCCTATATAGCATAGGAGCAGTTTACTGTATCTCATAAAAAAGTTTTCCAAAAGATCTATGGATGCACCAAAAATGAACAGGAAAAAAAGTGAGCATTGAAAAATAATTTCACAGAGAAACTCAAAGAAGAGAATGGAAAGGGGAAAATGAGGTGAATCTATGTGATGCATGTCCCAGTATATATAGCATTCACTATATATATTTGGAAATTACTACTATTTAGATTAGCAAGAAAAATTAAGAGATATGACTAATATACAAAAGATTATGAGGATACCTACAAGAAAGTTGAAGTCTGTGGTACACTCGGACATTGTGTTCCCTAATTGTGGTACCCCCGAAGGACTGCACAATACTCGCTGCTTTTAAACCACCCCCCTTGCTCTTCCCTTCCCCCTTCTCTTCCCGATGATGTGGAAAGGTGAGTATCAAGTGCCTCTCTTTAAATTAGAGAATTGCATAGAGGGACAAGTCTGGATGAAGAAGTCAACAAATTGGTCAATTGAGGTGACAAAAATAGATGAACAATGCCGAGCCGAATTTTGTACAACTGATTGTCAATTTCGATATGCTAGGTGTGCTTATCGAACACATCATCGTGAGCAATTTATAGGACACTTTTGTTATCAAAGTATAATGGTGTGGGTTGGGAAATTTTCGCTCCCATGTTGTGGACAGCCAATGGAGCCATACTATCTTTGCAGTCTGCACTGGAGTACTATATTCAACTTTTGTAAAAGAACAAGAAATGATATCTTGTTTCTTCTGCAGGAGATAATAGTTGATCCCTAATGAACGTAGAACCATTTAGTAGACAGTCGGTCATTGATATCACTAGGCAATTAAAGTTAGAGAATGACCGGAGATGTAGAGAGCTACCAGAAGAGAGAGCGCACGATTCATAGTGCATCAAAGATATCAAAGAATGTGAAGGTCCAACATGGTGAACAAATGTTGATTGAGCAAGAAACTGTCTTACGATGTGAATTGCATAATCAATGTGATGCAAGCCCTGTAGAAAGGGCTTGATCAAGGTTAAATGAGGTGCCGAAGCACTAATGGATCTGTTAATTTCTGTAAAAGGGGAAAAATCCTCGCTAGCAAAAAGAAATTTTATTATTTCCCACTGTCTTCTCTATTGCTTTACATTCCCATACATCATCATCATGATCATCATCATCATCATCATCATTTAGCTACATGAATTCTGTTTCGGCATTCCAGTCTATATTGGGCCAAATCTTCGGATAGGTTGAGTTGAGATGTTAGCTATGTCCTTTTTTTTTTTCAATAAAATTTACAGTTACTTTTCAAAAAAAAAAAAGTTGGCTATATCTTGTCAAAACTCTTTTGATCAATTTTATTGAGAATAGCCAATGGCTATTTATAGAATGCAATGAAAGATATTAACTCTAACTAGGAAACCTAATTACTTCATAATAGGAAATCATAATTACCTTATTACTCTGCCTAAAATAACTCAAATTTAATCTAATCATAATTTAGAAACTTACTACAATAATACATTGGCCCAAAAGCTGGTACATAATAAATTTACAAATAACTATTTCTCATCACAACCCCTCAAGCTGGTTCATCTATCTGTTTCCTTTTGCAACTGCTTTGATGAGGAACTTTCTCAGCTTCATCTTCAGCACACGTAACCTGTGTTGTATCTTTGATCTATTTTTGCAACTTGACTTATGAAGGAGATGAAAGCTTAATGTCCTCCACAATGTAAACTCAGCAACACTGCTGATTTGCACCTTGGCAGGCTTTTTGATTATTGAAATAAAGTTTTGAGTGAGATTTGTTCCCTTTTGAGGTGCGTTCTCATGTGATGGTCTCTGCGGAAACTTTATCGTGCTTCGGTGAGGTGCATCCTCGTGTGATAGTTTCTGCAGACCCCTTTATCGTGCTTCGGCGATTTTCACAACCACTTTAATAAACATATTTTACCATAAGATGAAAGTTATGGAATTTCTTGTTATGGACAAGATAGCCATATCTTAAATTTCCAAAATTGCCAAGTCATATCTCTGACCCCTGTATCCTTCTGGTACCCTTATTGGCGCTAATTCCCTGTGCAACTCTATGTTATATATTCCCATGGCATTTGACGCAGTCATGGATAACAAGGAAACAAGAAGACTGAACCCAACTGTTAAGATGCTGCTACACAGCAGATTTGTGAGAATGTTATCCTTGTTTTCTGTGACAGAATGAAGAAAAAGTGGACCACAATCCCTTCACACTATAATGGAGGAATGAGGAGAGAGACAATGGAGAAGAAAAAAAAGGAAAAGTAGAGATCACAAAAGCTTTATTCCACTTACTGTCAACTGTAGTCATGCACGCAGTCGACTGGACATTTATTAAGGACGTGGAAAATTTTAGAGAAAAGCAATCAAATCCCTCATTTTTCTCAGTTACACCTATTTCCCAATATAATATACTAGATCAATCAAAATAGATGTTCAAAAAGGGAAGAAAATTTGAAAAATAACAAAGACCTTGCTGGCAGGATTGTCCAAAACACCCTGCACTATTGGGGCTGTGGGCCCCACATGGTCTACTTTCTGGAAAGGTGGGTCCAACCAACTTGAAGACCCAATGGATATAAGCCCTGTGGATTTGGGTCATCTCTGACCCATTTATTTGAGCCCAAATAAATAGCATGTTTGTTGTTCGTTTACTGCGAACTGGGTTTTCTGCAATTCCTGTAGATGCACAAAATTGAAAGTCTTTTGCACATGGGTTTGAATCCCATGTTCTCGATCAAAAGCCTCCATATAAGCCAAGGTTTACCCAATTATGCGATCTTCATGTGCATTATTGTCATCCGCATCACCATTGCTTATATAATTTATTGTTCTTGCTTCCTAAAGATGACCACTCTTTGATATAATGCTTTTAGGTTCTGCTATCGGCTTTAGGTTGGATAGCCTCCTTAAACTCACTGATACACGTGCCCGTAACAACAAGATGACTCTCATGCATTATCTTTGCAAGGTAAAACTTTATTTTTTTGAGTGATTAATTTTCTTCCTTAGGCATTTATCTAGAACTTGGTTTTGAATGGAAGGCATAATGTTTAGGTTTTTAAATTGGTAACAGCTACTTTCATTAAATGGAAGAAGAAACAAACAACAAAGGAACTCAACCAAGAAAGGTAGAGGGAAAGACAGGTATAAGGGCATTATACCTACAACAAAGGGAAAACAACAAAAACCAACCCACGAAGAAGAGAGCAACAAAAAAGAACAGTACAGTCAACTAGCCGTCTGCCTAACATGATTAAACTCCACAGAAATAGAAGAGGATAACACGTTGACCTCATTGAAGTAAAACGTAAACCTCTAAGAGGGCTTTGCAGCCAAATAGACCCAGGATATGGCATTCCTAGAGTCACTTTCCACCACTAACTTGGAGGAAAAGAGGCAGCAAACACCCGAAGCACTTCAAGAATAGCGAAAACGTCCGCCCCATTGCTCTCCATATGCCCATGTGTTGGGAAGTCCCGCATCCCACATCGCCTAAGTCCTGAGCTGGACATGTCTTCATATACCTGTTTGGGCCTTCCACCTATCAGCTCAAGCTTTTAGGCTGGTATATGGTTTCTTACATGGTATTAGAGCGGGTTCCGATCCCGTCGTTCTTGTGTAGCCCAGCCTGCACGTGAGGGGGAGTGTTGGGAAGTCCCAGATTCCACATCGCCTAAGTCTTGAGTTGGACATGTCTTCATATATATCTGTTTTGACCTTTCACTTATCAGCTTAAGCTTTTAGGCTGGTATATGGTTTCTTACACCATGTACTTAGACAACAAAGCCAAAACAATGCCATCACTTGAAAAGGATCTACAGATCCTTGTATTAACTAGAACAAGAAGAACCAAAGGGAGGAAGAAATTGTAACATGCATTTGGAGGCGTGTGATTGCATGCCAAGGTGGAGATGTTGTGACCTTCAAATCTCGCTAAGGTGGAGATTTGTTGGGTATATGGGTTTTGGGTTATGGCTCGTTTTGTAGGCCCAACCCATTTGTATTAGGGTTGAGAGATAGTTTGGTCTTTGTCCAACAGTACATATTCTCTTTTTGGTTGTAACCCTAATTATGTGAAAAATTCTGTTTGATGGAGAAGAGGAAGACAAACTTTGTCCATGGATGTAGGTGTGAAATACCGAACCACGTAAATCCTGTTTTTAATTTGTGTGGCATGATTTGGATTGCTTGTTGATCGCACGCTTCTGCACACACGATCACAACAAATTGGTATCCGAGCACCTTCAGATGCATGGATTTATTTAACTTGCAAACGTGTTGCGGTGGACATCCATAGCCTGATGGTGGACGCATATGCACAATTTCTTTGAGATCCCCATGTAAAAATGCGTTCTTGACATCCATGTGCCAGAGGGGCAAATTGTGGGCTGCGGCTACACCTAATAAACAGCGCACTATAGTCATTTTGGTGACGGGTGCAAAGGAGTACTTACCATATTATAAAATTTTTGAAACATGGAAAAAACTTCAGATTTGGACTTTAAGAAATATATCCATGTGTAACGACAGTGATCATCGATAAAAGTAACATAGTATTTATATTCAAGTCTACTCAAGTGAGGGACAATACTCCAAACATCTGTGTGAATAACATCAAAAGGAGCAGCAACATGTGAAAAATTATTGGGAAAAGGTAACACATGACTTTTGCTCAAGCAACAAGATTCACATTTTGATTTTGCAAAAGTAGAAACCATGGTACTAGTATTAGATTCATCGAAATATCCAAGTTTAAACAAAGAGATCAGATTAGCATTATCCAAATGACCAAGGCGTTTATGCCACAAGTGGTCCACACATTATTTAGAACACACATAGAAGAAGCAAAGAACGATTTTTGTCCCATTTTCAAGAGAAAAAGCCTGCCATGCTTACTCCCTGTCCCGATCACCTTCCCAGTTTGCCATTCCTGTATGGCAAAACCAGAAAGGGAGCAATTAACAAGATATCCACAATCAATAAGTTGGCCAATGGAAATCAGATTTGCAGCCAAATTTGGAACAAAATAAACATTAGGCAGAGTAAGGGTTCCTATGGAGATAGTTCCTGTATTAGAGATTGGCAATTGATGACCATTCATAGTAGTGATGGAGTTTTGGCCATCATAAGTTTTGCGATTGTGCAGGTGTTGTTCTACAGATGTCATATGGTTTGAGGCACCTGAGTCCTGGAACCATGTGGAGGGTGTGATGGATGTAGATAGTGAAGTGGATGAATGAAATGCAGGGAATGCAATAGAGGAAGGGGACAGACCACTAATACCCATGGAGGTGAATGCAGATGCCACAGAGGAATTAATCATTTCTCGAATCTGAGCTATAGTCAATGTAACTGAACCAGCATCTGAGGAAGCCATGTCAAGCTGATTGCTATTTTGTTGAAATAAGATGTCTGTTACGTTTGCAGTAGTTGCAAAATAATTTCCTCCTGTAGTCACGGGCTACATGTTCATATTTCTTACATTCAAAGCACTGAGGTTTCTGACCATGGGTGGTGAAAAAAGCTTTCTCATCAGCTTGTGTTGGGCCTGTTGGTGTAAGAAGTGCCTTTGATTCCTCAGGGAGAGAATGATGAGATAAAAGGCGGGTTTCCTCTTGAAGGACCTCCTGGATACATGTATCAAAATCAGGAGAGATTTCCTGATTCATCAGTCAGCCCGCACAGGCTCAAATTCCAGACGAAGATACGTCATAAACTGACTAACATGGAGTTCTTCTTGAAGCTTAAGGGCCTGCGGAAGGAATTCTGCTAAGACAGATTGGAGGAGCATTTGATTCCTCTCTGTCCATAAGGCCAGAAAACCATTGTAATATTCCTGAACGGTCTTGTCATTTTGGCAGTATTTGGCCAATTCCGTATCCAAATAAAACCTTCAGGCTTTATTTTGTTGATGGTAAATTTTCTTCATGTGTGTCCACATGTCAAAAGCTTTTGTGAAAGCTTGAAGTGCCATTGAAAATGAAGGATCAACAGAGTTAAGGATCTAAGTTACAACTTTGGCATTACGTTGGTTCCAGGCGGCGATAGCTTTATCATCCACAATTGTTGTCCCAGTTGAGTCTGCAACTGGTTTTGGATTTGTTCCATCCAGATAACCCAACATCCCTTGTCCTTCAATGAAGTTCTTAAGATAGAATGACCAAGACATGTAGTTTGTTCCATTAAATTTTACAGGAATAATCTCAACTTTGTCCATTGGGTGCCCAGATATTTGTTTCCAAGGAAATATGGATAGAACCACAAGGAAATGTGGGCAGAAACACAAATGTTCAAAAAAAAGGGAGAAAAGATATACCCCTGGGCGACCAAAGTTTTGTTGCAAGGAGGGGATCTTACTGCAAATTTGTAATTTTCTCCGATCAGCCTTCCAGGTTAGACTGGTGACCTATTTTCGCAACTTCTGGAAAAAGAACCACTGTATTCCAATGGTTCGATTGGATTTTCAAGCATCAAATCTTAAACTATTTCAGAAAACTGTCAAACCAAGATACCAGTCAAGGTACTGACCTATTGGGCTGATAAAATGCCAGGAAAATGTGGAGAATTCCAAGTGATAATGGGCGAATCAGATGCTGTGGTTTTCTGCAGATTCCATAATCTGGAGGTGGGGCCCACTGCTTGATCAGGTAGACAGATAGCTGTCGACTAGTTGCAGAATATTGCCAGAGATGTGTCCTTGCACAGTGTAGTTCTGGAAGGCTTAGATGATCCTTCTGCTGATCAGAAGCACTGCTGTTCTAGTCTTCTTCCTTTCTTTGATTCAGTGAATGGGGATGAACAGAGAAATTGTCCTCTTGATTACTTAGTCGACTGAACAAGAAGATCCACAGCGACAGAGTTGTAGTAGCTCTGATACCAAGAAAAGGATCTACAGATCCTTGTATTAACTAGAACAAGAAGAACCAAAGGGAGGAAGAAATTGTGAATTCTGTCTTATCCCAAGATGGGGATTGACCATGTATATTTATATTGGTTGTTGCCTTTGATTAGTCTCTAATTACAATCTAATTTACATCTCATTACAATTGATTACAAGCTAATGAGGAAGATATAGATATGATTGGAGCAATTACAATCCTATAATTATGTAAAGGATGTTGACCAAATCTCATAAAGATCCACACGTGGGATATTCTGTATTGGCCTGTTATGATGGGCCTTTGGTTATGAGCCTGTCATGGTGGGCCTGGGCCTGTGGACCTGTTGGATCTCTACATCGCTATTGCATAGCACCTCTCCAATGCCAGCCAGGCCTGGTTTACCACCAGCCGCACCTTCCACATTGAACTTCAAGACACTATGACTAGAAGGAGCCCAAGACCGAAGAAGCCTCATCTTCCTAGTCCCACTATAAAGAGTGGCCTCCCAATTACGAAAAACTCCATCCACCCTTAGGGCCAATTTGTTTCAAATAGGAGTAGAGTAAGAGAGGAGTAGTTGTCACATTATGCATGAAGTTAAAGAGGAGTGGATTGAAATGAATGAATAGGTTGTGGCGCAGCCTCGGATCTTCGATCGAATAGACCAACCTCTCAGTTGAGGTTGATCGAATCCAACAAAGGGATCCACACAAAAGAACAATCACAGCCATGAACTCATGGGAATAAATTTCATTACTTGAATTGATTGAATAAAGCATGCCAAATAACAAGAGCGTTCTTCTGTATATCTAGAACACACTATTTCTAAACTAATCAGGATATTGAAAATAGTAAAATACGTATTCCTACTCAAACTAGAATATAGAAAGCGATCCTATTAAGCAACTAAGTAATATTACTAATTTAGATATTGTCTCAAATAAGGATAGGGATATCTGCCAAATCAGAGATCATGTGGACCCCATCAGATGGGTCCATCAGGGCCTGTGGGTCTTAGTCCTGGGCCGGGCTGCATCAACTCTCCCCGTCTTGAAAGAACTCGACTCTGGCGAGTTAATCGCCTGATAGCGCTCATAAAGATCTGGATTCATGCATTGAAAATCTGTTGCAGTGATCCATGTAGCATTGGAGAGAGGACGATTCTTCCAACGAACATAGAACTTTTGAAAACCTCCTTGACGAGTGGAAACAAGCTGATCATTAAGCACATCAACAATCTCATAAACAGGTGGTAGATTAGAAGGTAAGGCAATAGTCTGCTCTTCAGTTTCTCCATCATTGTCATGACTACAATAGAGCGTAAGATCCTCTACGTTTAAAGTAGAACTGACACTTGAATCGGATGGTAGATCTAGCACATAAGTGTTGGAGCCATCTTTTTAAGAATCTTGTACAAACCTGTATTCCGTGGATGCAACTTCTTTTAAGTTCCAGGAGGTAGACATTCTGGACGGATAGGGACCATGACCATATCCCCTTCAGCAAATTCAATAAATCTACGATGTGTGTCAGCTTGCTGTTTATAAGTGGCATTACTAGCATATATATGTCGGCAAACCTCATTGTGCACTTGTTGCACGTGGTGAAAGAAGCTTTCCGCATCGGCCTTATTCTTGCATCTACAGGCAAAGGGACAAGATCAACAGATAGTCGTGGGCGAACTCCTGTCACAGCTCCAAATGGAGAAGTGCCAATAGACCGATTGACCGAGTTATTGTATGCAAACTCAGCCATAGGTAACGCTGGATCCCAAGTTGTGATGTGATCACGAACAAGGCATCGTAACCACTGTCCAAGACTTCTATTTACCACTTCTGTTTGGCCATCAGTTTGAGGGTGGTAAGTTGTAGAGAATTTGAGCTTGCTATTGGACATCCATCCATAAAGTCTTCCAAAAATAACTCATGAACTTTGTGTCTCTATCAGAAACATAAAGACAATCTTTGATTTTAAATGCAGTCTTCCACTCATCACCTGGTCTTACAGGGATTTGATGATAACCACTTCGTAGATCAATTTTAGAAAAAATACATGCACCAGTCATCAAATCTAGCATGTCATCTAATATGGGGATTGGGAAACCCGTGATTTTATTGATTGCACGACTGACTGCCCAAGCACATACGCCAGCTTCCGTCTTTCTTTGGAGTGAGAAGTGCAGGTACTCCACAGGGACTGAGGCTTTCCCTGATATATCCCTTTTGTCAAAGATCATCAACTTGCCTTCTTAATTCTATATGCTCCATAAAACTCATCCGGTACGCAGGCAAATTTGGCAACGAAGCTCCCGGGACAAGATCAATGGCATGTTGGTTGTCACGTAATGGAGGTAGCTCCTTAGGCAGCTCATCTAGAACTAGATCAACAAATTTCTTCATAAGTGGCTCTACTTCTTGTGGGACAGATGTATTAGGAGATTCTTCTGGAACTTGCCTAGCAATCAAGGCATACATGATGCCCTGCTCCTTGCTTACTTCTTCAAACTTCTGCATAGTCAAGATAGGAAGTGCTGGAGCTATATTAGATGTGGATGAGGCAGATTTAGCGGGCAAGGGAAGCAACCTGATCTTGCATCCTTTCCAGTTGAAAATGTAAGTATTGTGCTCATGATCTGTAATAACCTTAAGTTTCTATAGCCATGGTCGCCCAAAGAGAATGTGTGTAACGTTCATTGGAATGACGTCACATCGAATTGTATCTTCATACTTGCCAACCCTGAAAGGGACTACACATTGCTTACAGACAGGAATGGAATAATTGTTGACCCATGCAACTTTGTAAGGCCTTGGATGCTTCTCGGTGGGTAGCTTGAGTTTCTTTACTGCTTCTTGGGAGATAACTGTAATATCCTGGATTTTAGATTTCCTATTAGATTATTAAAACCTCACGTGTATTATTATTGAATGAAAGAGGAGTTGTTTAACAACTCTGATGAGAGGAGATTGGACAGGACTCTATGTCCAGTTACAAGGAAACTAGGACTCTAACTCTCTGTTGCCTATATTAACAACCAACGACCCTTTTGGAATATCATATTCAATTCTTTTCCTTGAAGAGAAAATCTGGGAAGGAGAGAGAGAGAGAGAGAGGGAGAGAGAGCTTGGTTGTTGGAATCCAAGGGAAGAAGAGGAAGAAGTCAGCGGGAAGACGAACTACAATCGCGTATCAAGGTGAGTGAATCTTCCTAGTTATCCATGAACAATATAGTAGATGATTGATAATACTTGGTTCGCGATGGATTTGTAGTGTTGCTGTGCATAGAGACAGTAATGGAATATATCGATTTGCAGTGAATCATAATTGGAGGCCAGAAATTAATGAAATCACTTCGGATGGATTCATTCCAGTGATATAGTAATGTTCAGTCCATTCATATCTTCTGATTGTTGAAATAATGGCTGTATATACAAAAACCCAGAAACAGGGCATAGATGAAGGGTTACGTTTGGGGATAGTGGGACCACCTGGCCCACTTGATCAAGGATCTGGTTCATGGATCCTGAAGGGGACCCATGGGCGACCATGATGGTACTGGTCTCATAGGGATTGGGCCCCGCTGTAGCCACCATCTATTGAAATTATGCCCTGAGGCTTAAAAGGGGAGGAAAGTCCAGATCTGGTCGTTTGTAGTTGTGGAACCACTGGGATTACATGATCTGAAATCAGGTCCACTCATCTATTAGAAGACCCTTGGTCGACCATGATGTAGTTGAACATCTGACATTTGAATCAGTGGGACCCACTGATCAATGTATTCAACAGATTTCAGGCGTGAAAGTTGCAGAATCCACTGTACTGATAGTTTGTAGTTGTGGGACCCACTACATGGTCTGATCTGGAATCAAGACCATACATCCTGAAGGGGACACATGGTCGATCCTTGTGTAGGTGGACATCTTGTACAGTGGGCCCCATCCATGATATACCTGTTAGCCATCACAATCTTATGCGTCAATGCACAATCTTGGTCGACATGGGTTGTGGGACCACTGGGCCTACTTGATCATTGATCAACTTCCCACATCTTAAAGAGGGCCCATGGGCGACCTGCCTGGTAGTGATTCCATGTGGAGTGGACCCCATATGCCCCACCATCCATCAGTCACAAAATTCTTAGGCGTGAGGTCCTTGCTGCATGTCTGCTGAATGTGTTTTGATACTGTGGACTATTGGAAATCATCTGATGATGAATCAGATCCAATAGTAATACAGCTAACCCTTGGGCGACCTGGAACATGCAGTCTGATCATGGATTTCATCAGTGGGACCCACTGCACTATACACCAAGATGATGCAGGCGTAAGTTACAAGTTTTAACATTCTGTGTGGGTGGATAAGGCCTGGAAGGAGTTCATAAGTTGGGTCAGCCCCTGGACTTTTGTGAAATTACAATATAACCTTCTCACTTAAATGAATTAAGGTTTTCTTAGAATCACGAACTATATGGGTTATGATCAATTAACTATGACTAACCAAATGGTTTGTGATTAATTAATATTGTGTAATGATATGGTATAATTTAGTGTGGGCCACCCCTCTACCAATCAATACCAATTATGATTAGAAGTAAGGGCAGTAATCAGTAATTTGTGTAGCGGTTTGATCCACACTACTGTTTGTGTATGTTATGAATAATGAATTCTAGTTGCTACGTGATTATGATGTATTGTGCACTGGTCCTAGATTTTGGGATGGTCCCAGACGTGGGATGTTGGACTTGTGTCCGGATGATAGATGGCTTCGGGCCATGATGGGCCATTTTGATGGTGGGTCCTTAATGGACGTGATGGGCCATTTTAATGGCGGGTCCTTAATGGACGTGATGGGCCACTTTGATGGCTGGTCCTTGGTGGACGTGTCTGATGAGACAGGGTCATGGTGACCGGTATACATGTATACGATAAGCTTGAGGCAAGAGTGGATGCGCTTGGGCCAGGTCCTCTGGTCAAGTAGCCCATGAGCCAAAGAGGACAATATTGCATCGGGCATTGGTTTGGGTCGTTACGATAAGGCCTTTGAGGCGTGGTGATGTGCATGGGCACGAAATTGTGTATGAAAGAATCTAAATAATATTTGATTATTGATTTAGACCTGTTAAATTATATGATGTTATATTTTATATGAATTGTGTAATTAGGAATATTCATTCACCAGTAGTACTGATGTTGTGTTACCCCCTTCAGGTAATCATGCTGCGGGCGGGACAGAGGGGAACGATGTTCAGCACGTAGATTTCAATACGCGTGGCTGACAAGAGCGAACGAGAAAAGATAATTTAATGGATAAGGGGATAGCCCTTGCTTAGGAAATTTATTTAAAGTTTTAGTACATTATTGATGCAGACAGAACATATTAAAGTATGAGTATTTATAACTCATTAATTAATTGAAATTATTATCCCAAATGCTTATGAGAATTATTTTATGAATGTATGGTAATTATTGCCAAATTATCACGATCCGGATATCCGACATGACCCCGGAATTTGGGTCGTGACAAAGTGGTATCAGAGCATAAGATTTTGGGCAGTCTTTTTAAAAGAATTAGTAAGCCATAGGTCACGTGGTGAGGACGTTGGGGTGTCAACGGTAGAAATAAAGTATGATATGTTGTTATCAATCTTTGGCTCACAATTTTCCTTCTGCAGAAGAACTAAGACAATGTATAACGCTTCTGGAAAAGAGAATGAGAACAGCAATGTTCGGCTAAACGGTGGAACTATGGAGATGCCGGAGTACGCCTGACAAATGTTTGAGAGCTTTATGAAGGCGTATGCGTAGGTCCAAGAGCAGATTTTCGCTATTCATCACCACCAAAGCAAGAATGGTGAAGGACACAGCGATATCGGAGATGGCTCAGGCGAGCAAACATCTATTAGAACCATCATTTATGATTGTATGTTAAGAATTGGGCAAGCCCGAATGACCGGCAGACCTGGTATTGTTACGTCTGGATGACTTTAATCTTATATTGGAAATGGATTGGCTTGCTAAGTTTAGGGCTATTTTAGATTACTTTTACAGTAGTTCGGTTTAACCTGGAGGAATTTACTCATGTTAGGAGACCTGTTAGGTCAATGGTTATCTCAGCCATCAAAGCTGGTGAGCTATTGAGGAGTGGGTGCGAAGGCTTTCTAGCCTTCATTATAGAGGATAAGAAAGAAACCAAGCGTAGAAGATATCCCCGTTGTTAGGGAAATTCCTGATGTGATTTTGGATGATTTGCCTGGGTTACCCCAATTAGGGAGGTCGATTTTCACGACTGAATTAATGCCGGGTATAACCCCGATTTCTAAAGCACCTTATCAATTGGCTCCTGCGAACTGAAGGAACTCAAGGATCAATTGAAAGCACTATTGGACAAGGGATTCATCCGACCTAGCGTGTCTCCTTGGGGAGCACAGATGATGTTGTGAAGAAAATTAATGGGACCTTGAGTATGTGCATCGATTATAGATGGTTAAACCAGGTACCTATAAAGAACAAATACCCTCATCTTTCCACCATAGGTATGTTTTAAATTTGGAGGACCAAATTTCCCAAGGAGGGAAGTATGTAATATCCTGGATTTTAGATTTCCTATTAGATTATTAGAACCTCACGTGTATTATTATTAATTGAAAGAGGAGTTGTTTAACAACTCTGATGAGAGGAGATTGGACAGGACTCTATGTCCAGTTACAAGGAAACTAGGACTCTAACTCTCTGTTGCCTATATTAACAACCAACGACCCTTTTGGAATATCATATTCAATTCTTTTCCTTGAAGAGAAAATCTGGGAAAGAGAGAGAGAGAGAGAGAGAGAGAGAGAGAGAGCTTGGTTGTTGGAATCCAAGGGAAGAAGAGGAAGAAGTCAGCGGGAAGACGAACTACAATCGCGTATCAAGGTGAGTGAATCTTCCTAGTTATCCATGAACAATATAGTAGATGATTGATAATACTTGGTTCGCGATGGATTTGTAGTGTTGCTGTGCATAGAGACAGTAATGGAATATATCGATTTGCAGTGAATCATAATTGGAGGCCAGAAATTAATGAAATCACTTCGGATGGATTCATTCCAGTGATATAGTAATGTTCAGTCCATTCATATCTTCTGATTGTTGAAATAATGGCTGTATATACAAAAACCCAGAAACAGGGCATAGATGAAGGGTTACGTTTGGGGATAGTGGGACCACCTGGCCCACTTGATCAAGGATCTGGTTCATGGATCCTGAAGGGGACCCATGGGCGACCATGATGGTACTGGTCTCATAGGGATTGGGCCCCGCTGTAGCCACCATCTATTGAAATTATGCCCTGAGGCTTAAAAGGGGAGGAAAGTCCAGATCTGGTCGTTTGTAGTTGTGGAACCACTGGGATTACATGATCTGAAATCAGGTCCACTCATCTATTAGAAGACCCTTGGTCGACCATGATGTAGTTGAACATCTGACATTTGAATCAGTGGGACCCACTGATCAATGTATTCAACAGATTTCAGGCGTGAAAGTTGCAGAATCCACTGTACTGATAGTTTGTAGTTGTGGGACCCACTACATGGTCTGATCTGGAATCAAGACCATACATCCTGAAGGGGACACATGGTCGATCCTTGTGTAGGTGGACATCTTGTACAGTGGGCCCCATCCATGATATACCTGTTAGCCATCACAATCTTATGCGTCAATGCACAATCTTGGTCGACATGGGTTGTGGGACCACTGGGCCTACTTGATCATTGATCAACTTCCCACATCTTAAAGAGGGCCCATGGGCGACCTGCCTGGTAGTGATTCCATGTGGAGTGGACCCCATATGCCCCACCATCCATCAGTCACAAAATTCTTAGGCGTGAGGTCCTTGCTGCATGTCTGCTGAATGTGTTTTGATACTGTGGACTATTGGAAATCATCTGATGATGAATCAGATCCAATAGTAATACAGCTAACCCTTGGGCGACCTGGAACATGCAGTCTGATCATGGATTTCATCAGTGGGACCCACTGCACTATACACCAAGATGATGCAGGCGTAAGTTACAAGTTTTAACATTCTGTGTGGGTGGATAAGGCCTGGAAGGAGTTCATAAGTTGGGTCAGCCCCTGGACTTTTGTGAAATTACAATATAACCTTCTCACTTAAATGAATTAAGGTTTTCTTAGAATCACGAACTATATGGGTTATGATCAATTAACTATGACTAACCAAATGGTTTGTGATTAATTAATATTGTGTAATGATATGGTATAATTTAGTGTGGGCCACCCCTCTACCAATCAATACCAATTATGATTAGAAGTAAGGGCAGTAATCAGTAATTTGTGTAGCGGTTTGATCCACACTACTGTTTGTGTATGTTATGAATAATGAATTCTAGTTGCTACGTGATTATGATGTATTGTGCACTGGTCCTAGATTTTGGGATGGTCCCAGACGTGGGATGTTGGACTTGTGTCCGGATGATATATGGCTTCGGGCCATGATGGGCCATTTTGATGGTGGGTCCTTAATGGACGTGATGGGCCATTTTAATGGCGGGTCCTTAATGGACGTGATGGGCCACTTTGATGGCTGGTCCTTGGTGGACGTGTCTGATGAGACAGGGTCATGGTGACCGGTATACATGTATACGATAAGCTTGAGGCAAGAGTGGATGCGCTTGGGCCAGGTCCTCTGGTCAAGTAGCCCATGAGCCAAAGAGGACAATATTGCATCGGGCATTGGTTTGGGTCGTTACGATAAGGCCTTTGAGGCGTGGTGATGTGCATGGGCACGAAATTGTGTATGAAAGAATCTAAATAATATTTGATTATTGATTTAGACCTGTTAAATTATATGATGTTATATTTTATATGAATTGTGTAATTAGGAATATTCATTCACCAGTAGTACTGATGTTGTGTTACCCCCTTCAGGTAATCATGCTGCGGGCGGGACAGAGGGGAACGATGTTCAGCACGTAGATTTCAATACGCGTGGCTGACAAGAGCGAACGAGAAAAGATAATTTAATGGATAAGGGGATAGCCCTTGCTTAGGAAATTTATTTAAAGTTTTAGTACATTATTGATGCAGACAGAACATATTAAAGTATGAGTATTTATAACTCATTAATTAATTGAAATTATTATCCCAAATGCTTATGAGAATTATTTTATGAATGTATGGTAATTATTGCCAAATTATCACGATCCGGATATCCGACATGACCCCGGAATTTGGGTCGTGACAATAACATTTATCGCGCCGCCACCATCAATGATCATATTGCATGACTTGCCCTTGCAATTGACTCGTGACCGGAAAATGTAGGCATGATTCCAGTCTTCCTTTGAATCAGCTACTAGCAGACGACAGTCAAGAAAAAGCTGAGGTGTGCCATCAACAGCTTCTGTATCTTGCAATTGATCTTCTGTGGTTTCATATTGAGGCCTTGCGTTGAACGACTCTGCTTCTTTTTCCTCATCTTCTAGCTCATTAGTAACATATGAACTTCTATGTGGACACTCAGCTGCATAATGTTCCCTTTGTTTGCAGGCATGACAAACAATTTCTCTCTTATCTACTCTTCCGCGGGCACATGTATCATTCTGATTCTATTGCACCTGCTGATTTTGCTTTGGAAGAGCCTACCTCTGTTGAATGACTTGATGTGGCCTCTGCGATGTTTGCTAGAATAGTTTAAAAGGAGGAGGACGATAACCTTGCGTCTGAGTACGATTAAAAGTAGGTTCAGGTCCTCTTCTAATGGAAGACTCCCCGACTCGAAAAGTGTTGTGTCTCCACAACTGAATTTCATGCTGAACTTTCCGGGCTTTACAAAATACCTCATCAACTCTGGTGTAATCAAACATAGCGACTTCCCATCTGATATCATTTCGCAATCCATCCCGAAATCTAGTGATAGTTAGACGATCGCCTGTTTTCAAATTACAACGAACAATATATTTGCGAAACTTGTTTGTATATTCTTCCACAGATAGATTGCCTTGCTAGAGAGTAAGATACTCTTGGTGCAGTGTGTCAATGTAATCAGAAGGAAGGAAGTTGCTCTTGAGCTTTTCTTTCATGTTGAACCATCTAGTAATGGGCTGTCCCAAAGCAAGCTCATTATTTTCAACACCATACCACCAGATTCTAGCAGAACCCTTAAGTTTAACCTTCATAAAGGCTATCCGCTGCTCATCATTCATGTTATACCAAGCAAATAATCTTCCAGAGAATTAAGCCAATCAACAAAAACTTTTGGACTGACATCTCCAGAGAAATCAGCCACATCAATTTTAACTTTCTTTGTGATATCATCTTTGTGGGGTGCAACCATGCCACTTGAATCTCTCTCCCACGTCCTTTGCGTGTTCCTATTTCTATTCTCTATTAATTATTCTTTCTTCTTCTGTCTATATATATATATATCTCTTCTTTTTTTTTTGGGGTTTTGGGGATGGCAGAAGTACATGAGAGAAGATTTTTTTGGAAAGATGGAAGATTGCTGTGGTGGATTGGAAGGGTGGTTTGGGTGGGACGATTTGGACTGCTCGGGTGTCGCAATGGGAGGGGTTACAGTGCGGATGGTTGGGAAGTTGGTGGAATGGGGATTTTGGGTTTGGCAGTGTGGTAATTTGGTGGAATAGTGTTCACAGAGGCTGGTTTTTGACAGAGGATGGCTCGAGATGCGAATTCGGTGAAAGGAGAAGCGTTGTTTGGTGATTTTGGATGAGGGGAAATAGGGTTTGGGGTCGGAATTAGGTCTCTGTGGCTGGGATGGGTACGGTGGTGGGTTGGTGAGGATAGATTTGGGTTTGGGTTCGATTGGGCTTGGAAGATGGGAATTAGGGCTTCGGAATTGGTTGGGGAATTTGGTCCGATGAAGTGGCCGGGGCTGTGGGGTTCTATTTGAATGGTTTGGATTGGGATTTGTTTTGGGGTTTTGGCTTCATGGGGTTACTAGAGTCTTGGATTGGGCATGGGGTTTGGTTTGGTGAGGTTTGGCAAAAGGGGTGGTGTTCCGTGGTGGGTTGGGATAAAGATGATGGACTGATGGGTAGGGTGAAATCTGATGGAGTGGGTGGCAAGATTATGGTTCCTGACGGCGGTGGATGGAAGGACACGAAGGGAATTCCGGGAAGGACAGAGTCTCCTCGGCGATCGCTCTTCGGCTCTGATACCAATCTGGCGCAGCGCCGTATCTTCGATCGAATAGACCAACCTCTCTGTCACGACCCAAATTCTGGGGCCCTGTCAGATCTCTGGATCGTGATAACTGGGTAATATTTACCATATATTCATCAAATAATTCACATAAGCATTTGGCATTTAAATCAAATAATAATTTCATTTAATCAAAGAGTTATAAATACTCAAACTCTAATATGTTCTGACGGCATCAATAATGTACTAAAACATTAAATAATTTCCTAATCAAGGGCTAATCCCCCTTATCCACTAATTATCGTTTGTCGTTCACTCTTGTCAGCCACGCATATTGAAATTTACGTGCTGATCATCGTTCCGCTCTGTCCCGCCCGCAGCATGATTACCTGAAGGGGGTAACACAACATCAGTTATACTGGTGAATGAATATTCCTAATTACACAAAATCACATATAACATCACATAATTTAGCAGGTCTAAATCAATAATCAAATATTATTTAGATTCTTTCACATACAAATCCGTGCCCATGCACATCACCACGCCTCAAAGGCCTTATCGTATACATGTATACCGGTCACCATGACCCTGTCTCATCAGACACGTCCACTAAGGACCAGCCATCAAAGTGGCCCATCACGTCCATTAAGGACCAGCCGCTATAACGGCCACCATGGCCCGAAGCCATTTATCATCCGGACATAAGTCCAACATCCCAAATCTGGGACCCAGTGCTCAATATTTCACAAACACACATATCAACTAGAACTCAACATTAATTAATAATGTGTATAATCCACAGTGTGGACCCAGCCCCCCTACAAAATTTGTTTCTTAATGTCCCCCTTCTAGTCATAAATGTAGGGGTGGCCCGCTCTTCATTAAAACAGTACACGGTATCACATTAATGTCCATATAGATGATCACAGTTAATTAACAACACATTATATAGTTAATCACAGTTAACTATACAAAGCCCTATAATCATACTCAGTTAATTAGTTACTTATACTCTACCCGTCCACTTCCATATACACAGAATGACCAAACAGTATGGTTCACGTCTGAGAGCCATTGATAAGAAAATCAAGTGGGTCTCACTAGACAATTCCATGATCAGACAACTAGGCCATGGTCGCCCAAGGCTGATATACCACTCCAATGATTTTGATTCATCATTGGATCCTTCACTGGGGTCCACAAATCCAAAACGGATTTCACACTAACTCACGCCTGGGATTTTCTTGAATTTACTGGACAGTGGGTCCCACTGGTCCAAACTCCAGATGATCAACTACACAAGGGTCGACCATGTGTCCCCTTTAGGATGTGTGGTTCTGATTCCAAATCAAACCACATCGTGGGGTCCACAAATCAAAATCGACAATCTGCTGATTTGTCCTCAATTCACGCCTGAAATCTTTTGAACACATTGATCAGTGGGTCCCATTGATTCAAATATCAGATGTCCATCTACACCATGGTCGTCCAAGGCTCCTCTCAAAGATGTGTGGTCTTGATCCTTGATCAGATCATGTAGTGGGTCCCACAACTTCAAAGTGTCCATTCTACTGTTGACGCCCAGGTCTGTTTACATGAAATCCAGATCTGATGTTCATAATACTTGAAGATTCAAAAGAAAAACAGCACCTGATAATCATCTACCCATGATAGATAATCATCTACCTATGATAAATAGGATTTACATGATCCCTATGACTCAAAATATAGTCTGCATCTAATCCCTGAACACAATAGCCTTGTACAATTAGTCAAAGCATATTATCAATCATCCGAATCAATCATCTAGGGTATTTAGGAAGATCCACTCACCTCTGATACACGATTGTCTCCTTTGAACGCGAACTTGACATCAGCAGCCGCCTTCCTCTCCTTCTCCTAAATTGCAATCCACAATGCTCTCAGACTTTTCTCTAATGAGGATGAACATGATATAACTATGGTCGTTGGTTCTCTATATATAGAGGAAAGATAGAAACTCCTTATTCCTTTCAAACTTCCTTCTTAGAGTTGTTTTACAACTCCCTTCTTTCCCTCTCTCTCTTACGTGGGATACTTGTTAAGTTTACTAAAAGTCTAGGACTTCTACTTGCATTATAACTTGGGCTCTACTATCATTATAACTTTGGGCCAAGCTATAATTAAAATACTACCTGGGCCAAACCAATCCTAGGCCCAAGTACTCAGGATATTACACTCTCAGATGAGGTTGATTGAATCCAACAAAGGGATTCCACACAAAACAACAATCACAGCCATGAACTCATGGGAATAACTCACGTTACTTGAATTGATTGAATAAAGCATGCCAAATAACAAGAGCGTTCTTCTGTATATATAGAACACACTATTTCTAAACTAATCAGGATATTGAAAATGGTAAAATACCTATTCCTACTCAAACTAGAATTTAGAAAGCAATCTTATTAAGCAACTAAGTAATATTACTAATTTAGATATTGTCTCAAATAAGGATAGGGATCTCTGCCAAATTAGAGATCATGTGGACCCCATAAGATGGGTCCATCAGGGCATGTGGGTCCTAGTCCTAGGTCAGGCTGCATCAGGTTGATATTACTTTGTATGTGTTCGGATGGTTGGGATCTATCAAACGTTGCATCAAGAGATTGAATAATTTCGTGTGTCATTCATTGGAGATTTTCTCCCATTATAAAGACTACAGATGCCTTATCAAAGGCTACAAATCAGCTACAAATCAGCTCTACAGATTAGCTAATCTAATTACAATTTACTTTTAAAGAAGGAGTATATATTTACAATCTAATTAAAGAGGGAATGAGCTGGCAAAGATTTGACCAAATCCACGTGATTGAATAACATTATATTGGGCCCAAGTGGGCCTGAGCCATCTTGAATTTGACACCCCCCCTCAAATTGATGCCGGGGAATCCACAAGCATCAATTTGGTAACCAAGAACTGATGGCGAGGTCGCGGAAGTCCCTTTGTGAGGATGTCGGCATTTTGAAGATCAGAAGATATGTGAGGAAGGCTAATCACATCACGCTTGTATGCATCGCGTATAAAATGGCAATCAATCTCGATGTGTTTAGTGCGTTCGTGGGAAAACTGGATTGGCAGTAATACGAATTGCACTAGTATTGTCTGCATAGAGTGGAGTTGCAATATCAGCAGGAAAGCCGAGATCAGAAAGCAACCCGCGAAGCCAGAGAATTTCCGAACAAGCAGCAGACATAGCACGATACTCAGCTTCGGTGGAAGATCTGGATACCTTATCTTGTTTCTTGCATTTCCATGAAATCAAGCTATCTCCCAGATACATACACCATCCTGTGGTAGAGCGACGAGTATCTGGACAACCAGCCCAATCAGCATCTGAGTATGCTTTGAGAGTCAGGGAGTTGTTGGCAGGATAAAATAATCCCCGGGTTGGTGTCCGAATGAGATATTTGATGATACGTCGAACCGCAGCCAAATGAAGATGTTTAGGATTAGTCATGAATTGACTGACTAAATTGACTGCATAAGAAATATCAGGACGAGTTATTGTCAAGTAGATCAGGCTGCCAACGAGGCGACGATAGAGAGTAGGATCAGGGAGAGGATCCCCACTGTCTTGGTGAAGTTTAACATTGACTTCAACTGGAGTATCGACAGGAGCAGAACCTTGAAGTCCAGCCATTTCAATTAAGTCAAGAGCATATTTATGTTGATGGAGAACGATGCCTTTTGCAGATTGATGAACTTCAAGACCTAAAAAATAGTTTAGGGGCCCAAGGTCTTTCATGTGGAAAGATTCATGAAGAGAGGCCTGAAGCTGGTGAATCATATCTGCATCGGTGCCTGTAATGATGATGTCATCCACATAAACAAGAAGAATAGTAATCCCCGTAGAAGCATGATGAAGGAACATGGATGGATCATATGGACTAGGATGGAATCCCAAGTGGCTAAGAGCATGTTGGAATTTTTCAAACCACGCCCGAGGGGCTTGTTTTAGGCCATAGAGAGAACGCCGTAGTTTGGCAACAGCTCCCGTAATGATAGAGGAAACCCCCTGAGGAAGGCGCATATATACATCTTCTTTGAGATCACCATGAAGAAATGCATTTTTGACGTCCATCTGGTAGAGAGGCCATGATTGGGATGCTGCAATGGCAAGAAGAGTCCTAACAGTGGTCATTTTGGCTACCGGGGCAAATGTCTCGTCATAATCAATACCATATTCCTGCCGATTACCGAGAGCAACAAGACGCGCCTTATACCGAGCCAGAGTTCCATCAGAGTTAAGCTTGATAGAATAGATCCACTTGCAACCTATTGGCTTAACAGAAGAAGGACATGGAACCACATCCCATGTATGATTTTGCGCAAGAGCATCCAATTCATCCTGCATAGCGTTATTCCAACACTCATGCTGCACAGCCTGGGAATATGAGTTTGGGATAGAAGTAGAAGACATGGTGGCCATTAAGGAAGTGTGGGTAAATCCATAACGATTTGGAGGCACTGAAATCCGAGATGAACGGCGTAAGGGAGGATCGCCAGTTGGACCAGATATAGTTGGGGGATCGTTAGGGGGACTATGTGTAGTCGCAGTTTTACTCCGCCTCTGATAAACGAAACTAGGATCAAATTTCACAAATGGTGTTTTATCCGTAAAACCCGGGAAGGAAACTACAGATGTAGACTCTACAGAATCAAGATGTTCTTGGAAAAAATATTGATTTAAAAAAAAAACGACATTACGGGAGGTACGAATGCGCCGTGTGTGAGGATCATAACAAAGAAACCCCTTTTGATGACTAGCATATCCAAGAAAAGCGCATTTAACAGATTGGGCAGTAAGTTTGTTACGCTCAGAAGGAGGTAAATGTACAAAACACACCGATCCAAAAACATGTAGATCATCATAAAGTGGTGTAGATTTGTATAATCGATAAAAAGGACTCTCATTTTCCAAAGAAAAAGTTGTTAATCGATTTATAAGGTGAGCAGCAGTGCTAAGAGCTTCCGTCCAAAAACGTGTCGGAACGGAAGATTCAATGAGAAGAGATCGAGTAATATCAAGAAGATGCCTGTTTTTCCTTTCAGCAACCCCATTCTGCTGAGGGGTATAAGGACAAGATTTCTGAGAAATTATTCCTTTTTGTTGTAAAAAATGTTGAAATTCTGTAGACAGATATTCACCTCCCGAATCAGAACGTAAAATTTTAATGCAAGTGGAAAATTGATTCTCAACATATGCTAAAAACATCTTGAAAACATGAAAGACATCAGCTTTAGAATGCAAAAAATAGACCCATGTAAATCTACTATAATCATCAATAAATGTCACAAAATATTTATAATGAGCATGAGACAAATGAGGAGCAATACCCCAGACATCACTATGAACTAAATCAAAACACTGAGTGCTATTAGAAGTAGAGACAGAAAAAGGAAGAGTCTTGCTTTTGCCCAACTTACATGTAGCACAATCAAAAGAAACAAACTTAGAAAGACCTATTGAGTTTAACAATCCAGAATTAACCATGTGAGACATGGTTTTAAAATTAGGATGTCCAAGTCTACTATGCCACAATTGACAATTATTTTGAGCAGAAAAACAAAAATCATTTGCTGAATTATTCCTAATTTGAGTAGATAGATCAAGAGGAAACAAGCGTCCAATTTTAGGCCCCCTCGCGATCTCCCTCCCTGACATCTGGTCCTGCACAACACAACCAGAGGAAGAAAACGAAACATTACAGTTGTTTTCAACGAGTTGTCCAACTGAAAGAAGGTTTGAAACTAAATGAGGACAGTGATAAACATTCTGTAAGGGCAAGATACTGGAAATATCTCCAAATGCAGTGATAGGAAGATGGCCGCCATCGGCGGTTTGAACATGAGTATTGCCAGTATATTTTGTCAAGCTAGAGAGTTGTGCACTGGAATGAGTCAGGTGATTTGATGCTCCAGAGTCAAGATACCAAATGGAAGAAGGAGATTTAGTTTTACCTGTGATGCCAAGTGCAGAAAAAGCATTGACGATCATTTGTTGAACTAATTCGGGAAGTGAGAGCAGAGGAAGAAGAACCAGGCTGTGAAGGCATCGAGTTGGATTCAGCAGCAGCATTAGAATAGTCTATCTTGGCAGCATAGGCATTGGGAGTCCGGGTTTGTGGACGGCGGCGACATTCAGTAATGATGTGTCCCTTCTTCTTGCAGTAATTACAGAATTTTTGGTTGCATTGTGTTGCAAGATGTCCATACTTTTTGCAAGAGTAGCATTGGACGTTGTTCATATCCCGAGTCTGAGGAGTCTGAGAAGACTGAGAGGTTGGAGGAGACTGAGTGTTCCCTTTAGCAGAGTATGCAACAGGATAAGTTGCACTGTGTTGTTGTTCCAGATGGGCCTTTGTGTGAATACGCTGTTCTTCTCGCAGAAGCTCATTCAAACATACATCCAAAGATGGTAATGGTTTCCGGCTCAGCAGAGATGATGTAACAGTCTCATATTCAGGGCGCAATTTCATCAAAAACTGGTCCCTATGACTGGAGGCTTGAAGGTCTTGTATAATTTTAAGAACATTGTTTGGAACAGAAGCATATTTGATCCCATCGTATTCACTCCACAAATTGCGGAATCCAGAATAATAGTCTTGAATGGACAAGGTGCCTTGATTATATTCTGCGATTTCACACTCAAGTTGAAACTGATGTGCAGAATTATCTTGATGATATACTGTCTGCAAGTAACCCCACATCTCCTTGGAGGTCATGAAGGGTTTGAGGTTCAGAATCAGATGAGGTTCCATAGCCCCGAGAATCCATGTTTTTATTTTCGCATCTTTTGTGTTCCAAGTAGAGATCTTTTTATCATCCTCTGTGGGCTTCGGATCAGAACCAGAAACAAAGCCCCATAGTTCCTTGGCTTCAAGATATAATTGAAATTGAAAAGCCCATGCTGGATAGTTTTTACCATTAAATTGAATTAATTTAACGTCTGACTTTTCCATTTGAACAGTAACAGAACCAAAATCCAGCAAATCAGACTGTGCAAAGCCCAAACAGTGTAGAACTTAGACAGAAATTGTAATGCAGAAGATCAAAACAGGTTGTGTGTAGATGCCAAATGTTGCAGGATGACAGAAAAAAAATTCTGTGACCAAAACCACAAAAAATAGAGCCCAGGCGACCTTGATTTGGACTGTTGGTTCCCTGCGTGGGGCCCACTGCTTGATCTGAGTGAGAATTTGATCCACAAGATGCAGGCAGAATCAAATTATCTTTCCAGAGGTACAAGATTTATTGAAATCCAATCATAATCCAAGATTTGAACGGCTGAGATCAAAACAATCTTAGAAAACCAGAATATCATAAGTTGGTTCAAATGGCCTACCTCTGATCTTGAAAAAATGCTGAAAAAATCTTCAAAATTACCAGGAGGGTTGGTCGACCATTGCTGTATAGATTGCTGAAGATCCCATGATGATCGCAGGTGGGCCACTATTGATCATATCACTCCAGAAGACTGTTCTGTTGTCAAAGAACACAGATCCTTGATCTGTTTGTTGTCAAGATTACAGATCTTTGATCTGTTTGCTTCTGAGACACAAGATCTGTGTTTTCCAAGAGCAGCAGGACTGATCACAGTGATCACAGGTGGGCCACAGTGATCGGATGTCAAGATGTTGATGAAGATTCTATGTGAAACATGAACAGCCACAAGGAATGACTGTTATCACTGAGATTCAAGAAGGAATTTATAGCTAGAAGACAAAAGGTAGAAGACACCAGGAAGAAGGCTCTGATACCATATCAAACGTAGCATCAAGAGATTGAATAATTTCGTGTGTCATTCATTGGAGATTTTCTCCCATTATAAAGACTACAGATGCCTTATCAAAGGCTACAAATCAGCTACAAATCAGCTCTACAGATTAGCTAATCTAATTACAATTTACTTTTAAAGAAGGAGTATATATTTACAATCTAATTAAAGAGGGAATGAGCTGGCAAAGATTTGACCAAATCCACGTGATTGAATAACATTATATTGGGCCCAAGTGGGCCTGAGCCATCTTGAATTTGACAGGATCAAGGATCAAAATAGCGGTTCTGGTGGGTGTAGCGGCTAGTGACCAAAATGCTACGTAGCGGACAATACATAGCGGCGCAACGGTGTGAATTGTTTACAAATGAAAGTAGCCATTCAAAAAAAAAAAAAAAAAACGGTGTGAATTTTTTAAGTGGTAAAAAAAATTCAAATATCGTGTAGCAACT
The DNA here is from genome assembly GCA_012931725.1 of Litsea cubeba. Lineage (NCBI taxonomy): Eukaryota > Viridiplantae > Streptophyta > Magnoliopsida > Laurales > Lauraceae > Litsea > Litsea cubeba. The sequence continues at coordinate 75,897,684 of CM022949.1, read as the reverse complement.
AATTTTGTTTGTTTTTAGTGATTTGGAACCATATAAGGGTAGAGACAACTTTATGAAAGGCTATTGAGGAGAAAAAATATGAAAAATAATGTTTTAAATTAAAATTACTTGTCTCTACTAGGTTTAGACTATAACGCCGCTATTTTGAAAATAGTGTAGCGGCCTCAGCCATGTTTTAAATTAAAATTACTTGGCTCTACTAGGTTTTAGACTATAACGCCGCTATTTTGAAAATAGTATAGCAGCCTCAGCCAAATCTCCATCGTCCAATTCAATTCAATCCAACTACGGTGATGGCTCAGAGGCAAGAGAAGTCCTCCCAATTGGTAGAATGGGTGGGCACCACAGCGGCGGGCTATGCGGCTGTGTGCCACGTGCTGTGCATAGTAGTGGACGTCTTGATGCTCTTAGTGGTGAAGGTGCCCGTAGGGTTGTTCCAGCAGTTGCTAAGATGGGGAAAAAGGTGAGCATGGGGGTGTTACAACTGAAAAGTTTTGAGGTCATGGAGTTATCAGTGGACACAATGTGGTGGGAGAGCTGGCCAAAAAAGCTGCCGTTGAGGGAGATTTTGAACATGGAGGAGTTGTTTTGTGTGTGTGTATGTGGAAAGAGTAAGTACATATTCCAAAAGAAATGTATAATGTACAAAGGAGGAGGAAGAGCTCCTCCACAGGTGCATACTGTAAGCATTGGAGATGCAACCATGCAGGGGCTAGACCAAAAGGCCCGTAACCGGTTAAGAATAAAAAGAAAGCCCAAAAATTGGCAAAAATCAATCAGCAGCCTGAACCCGAGAACAAACAACATTCAAAATAACCCACGACCCGGGCCAAGTAGAGAGAAGAAGCTAATGAACTTTGATTCATATGCCTCAATTTTTTTTTCCTTTGAAGTCCAAGGCACTGATAGTTCACCGTTGAAGCTACAAACATAAGCATTAATCTGGTTAACATGATTGATGGGGAGGTTTTGGACACGGAGGACAGGATGACTGAGAAAGTGGGGTAAAAAGGTGGATCAACTCTCCACTTTATTGCATAAGAGTAAAAGGTTTGGTTGAAAAGCAGAGCAACCAGTACCATCCCATCTGTTGTGATCAATTGTAGTGAATCAGGGGTTTTTATGTAAATGGTAGAAGAGTCAGGGGCTTTTATGTAAACATGGGAAACTTGAGGGACTTTTTTTATCATTTTCAGAAATAATGAAATAACCAAATAATAAGGATTGACTGACCTAATTGATCATTAGATCCTTTTGTGGCTTCGTCAGTCTCTTCTTCTTTCTCCTCCTTTTCTATCTTTTTTATGTTTGACACACTAGCAAAAACTCTTAGATCTAAGAAGATCCAATCTTGTAACTCCATCCACATCAGACGATAGGTCCACTTCACCTGTTGGTGCTGTCCCTTCCAAACAACAAAAGAAATAAAATTTATTTTTTGTTCCATCTTTGGTTGTATTGAGGAGTTTTGTTGGGTAAAGCTCTTACACCATTTTCTCTGTTCGTAGTTTTTTCACATCTTTTAGGGGTTGTTTGCCTTTAACATATGCAATGTCTCATATGTAAATGGCCTATGTGCATACTAGTAAACATGCTATTGCTACTATTACTGTATACAAGTAAACAGTAACCTACCATTACATATGGCACACCTTAAGATTACGACAAACCATTTAATTACAATTAAAATTTGAAAGACAAATCCGTATTCCAATTTTCATAGCAATTATCAACTATCAAGTTTCAATTAGCATATAAGAACCTTACCTTAGCATTCTTTCTAATACCATGTTGAATGCCTTGCGGGTTGGATGCCATCTTCGTCATTGTCATGATTTTGATTTTGACGATAGAATTGTGCTATATCAAAATCAAAGAAGTGTTGTCCCTTCTTGGAGGACCTTGTCCATTAATTTGATGGATCCGGAATGAGATGTACTTGTCCTTCAAATTGACGCGCGGGAAAAAGGTATGCATCTGGTGGTGGTTGTTGCACTTGTGGGGGTATCAAAAAGATTCCATATTGCTGTTGCCCATACCCATGCGAAGGACCACCGTACCCAACATACTGCTGCCCATACTCATACGAAGGATAATGGTGTGAGTGTCCATACTGCTGCTCATACCCGTATGAACTATCGGAATCCGTGGGCCAAGGACTTGACGCCATTGGATGCGGTTGAGGATATTCTTCTCATGTCTCTTTTCCTTCATTTCTGCCCCACCCACCAGCAGGTTCACTTTGACCACCATGTAACGGGTCGTAGACAGTAATATTGTCCTCTCCATCACCACCATCACCAAGGATCAAAATAGCGGTTGCGGCAGGTGTAGTGGCCGGTGGCCAAAACGCTACGTAGAAGGCGATACGTAGCGGTTGCGGCGATATGTAACGGCGTAGCGGTATGAATTTTTTTAAGTGTTCAAAAAAATTTGAATCTTGTTTAGCAACCAATCGTGTGTTTTTTTTAGCAATTTGGAACCATGTAAGGGTAGAGATAACTTTAAAAAAAGGCTACTGAGGAGAAGAAATAGGAAAAATAGTGTTTTAAATTGAAACTACATGGCTCTACTAGGTTTTAGACAGTAGCGCTACTATTTTCAAAATAGCGTAGCGGCCTCCACCACTACACTACATTGTGGTTGCTATTTTGAACCATGACCATCACTACCTTTGTATGTTTGCTCATTCTAGTGGTGATCACCTTGTGGTGAGTTGCTCTTGCTAGAAGATGATGTTTTGCATTGTTCTTCTTCTTCATGAGTGGCCGACCTATAACTTTGAGGTTGGGGGTGGGGAAGTGCGTCCTTCTTGATCCGACTCAAACTCATCAACATCAACCATGGATTCATCAAGGGAATCTGTATTGGGCAACACTGCATCCTCTCTTTCATCCAACCATTCATCTAGAGGGTCATCTTCTTCGAATATATAATCCAAGTTAATTGGATCATAATCTGCATTTTCTTTTCTTTGGAGATTCTTTGCCCATAACCTCATGTTATAGTGTACAAAAATCAACTTCTCCAACTTTTGCATTGTGAGGCGATTAAGGCTCTTAGTGTGAATCAAACTGAAGGTGTTCCAACTTCTCTCACATCCGGACGATGATGCTGTTTGGCTCAAAATCTTTCTTGCAAAATTTATAAGATCGGGAACCTAATTGCCAAAGGTGTTCCACCATTCAGCTGTGTTCATAATAATTAAGTCAATTGTTTGTCATAAATTATAATCCATGACAGTTAAAAAAAAGTATAATCCATGTAAGAAAAAAATGAATTATCATAATTCATAATAGAAATATACCTCGGTCCATCCTCAATCGACCCAATCTGCAAATCTCGGACCCAAAACTACCAAGAGCGCCTTTTATAGTTTCTCAACTATGAAAGTCAAAATTGAAAAGTTAGTAACTATGACAGAAACTGAGACTGACATTCAAATAAACCATCTATGATCTGACATCTTACTTGATTAAGAATATCAATTTGTGTATTCTTGTCTCTAACCATTGTCTTTCGAGTGTTTTTGAAGCCTCGAAAAACTTCCTCATGGTTGGAGAAGCCCTTGCTATAGTAGCACAATAGGTTCAATAAGTATGCTGCATGATGTCATGAATGAGTGATAATTAATGTCATATTTAGCAATACATTGAATTCTAAAATAAGTAGTTTATTACAATGATTCAAAATACTAGTAAGTAAAAATAATCATGTTGATATCGCGTGTGTATCTTGATGTAATTGGTTGTCCCATCGATGGTCTATAATTTTCCAGAGCTTCCTATAATAAGTCCCATACTTTTCTCTGGATCTTTGCTCTATAGTAAGCTTTGCTCGATCCATGGCACCATACACGTAGCCCATTGTGGGCTTCGTATCACCATCCACTAATTTCAGCACCAAGATAAGAGGCTCGGGTAAGTATGTAATCCGCTCCGTCCTATACCAGAATTCTGGACCGAGAACAATTTTTTGTACATGGCCTGCCAAAGGTTGACGTGAAAATTCTGAGTTCACGTAGGCTCCACTTGTCCGGATTTGCATTATGTTTGCCTTGGCACGACAAATACTCTCAAGGGCCACAAAATGTGTAGCAAACCGTGTAATACCCGGCCTCAGAAGCTCACGACCCTAATTCATTTATCTTAGTCTAAGAAGTACGGACACGACACGACACAGACACGCCGACACGGCATTTCTCAAAAAAGTAGGACATGGACACGTTCGGGACACGTTAATAATTAATAATAATAATATATCTAATCATATACTAAAAGATACTATCATTTTAACTTTGTAATCAATTTAGCAGTCAAATAAATAAAAATTCAAGTACCACTGTACCAGCTAACAAAATATCAAATTTTTTCTCTTTTCTTCTTTCCTTTTTTCTTTCGTTGGACGGACAAATGTTATTAGGGCAATGGAAGGATGGCCCCTTTGCTTTTAAGTTATGACCTTTTACAAACAGCCCCCTTTTCTTTTCTTTTTTTTACTCTAATTTTATTATTTTTTTCCCAATTAAAAGTGTCCGGAACGTGTCCCAGCGTGTCCGGAACGTGTCCCCAGCGCGTCCGAAATATTAAAAATAAAAAAATAATCAGGACACTCTTTTGGGCGTGTCCGACACGTGTCGGACACCGACACTCTGGCCCCGGAGAAGTGTCCGTGCTTCCTAGATCTTAGTAGATCAGTCATAAACTAATGATTGTAAATTAAGCATGTCACCATCTTTCCCTCATCAATAGTTTTTTGGACATCTTCCAATTTACCAATGTCCTCCAACATAAGATCAATACAATGTGCCTCGCACAGTACCCAAACAATATGCGACGTCTTATCATGTCATTTCTTCCCCGCAGCCTTAAAGTTATCCACATTGTTTGTCACAACTGCCACAACGTACTCATCCCATCCATCAATAGTATGTTAAGTGTCATCTATCAAGCTGTACAAATATTGGGCATCCATACGATCCTCGGATGTATCTACAGACCTAATAAAAATTGTGCCTGTTATACAATAAGCCATGAAGTTAATTATGTGCCACCTATTGTTGCTTGTGCGTGCCCCCATACTCTTTCCACATTTTGAAGTGGTCTTCCAAATATCTCGTATAGTAGTCATGCTCCATGTCAAGATTCTTTCCGCTAATCTCATAAGCGGAAGGAGGTTTAACTCTAGGTCCCACCTCGGCTATAGTATCCACCATGGCCCGATAGTACGGTGAAGTAGCGACATTTGGCAGAATCCGATTATAATGGAAGAACTTTGAGATTGCTCTCCCCATTTTCAAAGCTCTTAAGTTTCATATAACCCATATAAAACTTGAAATCTTTGGTTGCTTCATGCTTTGGGTCCTATGTAAGAAAGGATCCAAGGCCCTCTCCTTGTTGTGTCCTCATAAGGGTTAGGAGGAGCTCTTGAAGATCCAGCCCCACCCAGTCTCTCATCCATATGAGCATGCTCGGCTTCATACGTTTCACGTTTCGCTCTCATTACCCTCCTTAACTCCCCCTCCTCCTCATCACCATCATCAGAATCATCATCAACCCTCTCCATTCTAGCAACCCTTCATTTTTTTTCTTCTTTTCTTTTTCTTTGTTTTTTTCCTGCACAATTTCCCTCATTTGTTTCCTCACTTCAGTTGGGACATTTGGACAGCCTTATGCATCCCCTGGTATGTGCAAGAAGTTGTTTAAATCTATGAATCCCACCACTCATGATTTTATGACACCATTTACATTTCACCTTATGACGGTGTAACGACCCGGAACCCAATCATCATGTATATCTAAGAGATTTGATTATTCTTTAACATCAAATCAAGGCCTGGGTTTGTTGACAGTATCATATACTAGATTCTGGGACATGTAATTCATTACAGAAAATTTTACTCATCAATGTTTAAATGCATCATATCATGCTGGAATCATCAAACAGAGCAGGGTCATAGAACCACATCAATTTTTACAACATTCAATTCACTATTCTCACATAGGCACAACTTCATATCTTGGATATGAGGAAATTCCACTCACCTGTTATGGACACTGCTACTGGTTCTTCCTTCTTCTCCTTCTAGTTGCTGGACTAGAGGTTTTGGATTATGCAGAGTAGTATACAATAAAGAAAAGAAACAGAGAGAAAAAATGCCAAGAGTGATGGTGTCAAGGGAGGCAACATGATTATATATAACTTGGGTTTCCTTTCCTTGTACAAGTTAACTTCCTTTTAGTGTGAGAACTCTCTTTCTAATCATAAAACATTCCTAAAGAGGATTTAGGTTATAACACTTCCATCTCTAACTAAATATCTCACAACAATGAGTCTTTACACAATAAAAGGGGTTCCGCTAATAATTTATTCATCTTCTCTACACTAATTATATAAAAGGACAAATATTATAGATAAAATCATCCAAACAAAATACAAAATCAAATACTCCAGCCCCTACAGTGGGACCCAGGGTATTACAGATGGTCCCCACCAACCATCTCTCCCTGTTCTCATCTGGGTTCAACTTCTTTCTCCCTTTTTTTTGGTGTGATCTACGTTGTTGTAATCTACACAATTAGAGAAATAAATTAATAAATAAAGATAATTAGCAGTTAACAATTAACATTTCGATCTACTCATAAGTTGTAATAATGGAATGACAAGCTTTTCTCATGTATGTAACATACTATATACACTACCTAACCCATAATATTCTTCCTAATCATGATTTAAGACAAAATGTTAAATTAAAAATTAATCTTTGAATTTACATGGTTATTTGTAAGTGAAAAGATTGATTATTTGCATAACAATGTATAGATCTAGGTGAAGATCCTTAGTTCTACAGTCTATATTACTTATGATTCTAAACTGGAATTTTTTTCCAAATAATTAAAAAAAACCTCTTTTTTTTAGAATTTTACCCCTTCTAAATATTATTTTCTAATTAAGAAATTACTATTTATGAGGGAACATGCATAGATCTATGACTAGAACCATAGATCTATGTGGTACATGTTAAGCTGGCCCTCGACCCATGAAGGGGCCCAAGGCCCATCAGTCCATCAAGCTTGCATATATCACGATGATTTGTTTTGGATTTGATTGAGTCATTGATTGATTATGCTGTAAATATTAGATTGATTGCTTTCCTAACTTAGCTTAGTGATTAGCTAAATTTACTTTGTAAATTGCCTTGATTAAAGGCTTGTAATCCTATATATACATGTGCTGGTTCTCCAAGAGAAACACACAGAATAATATATTCTCAAGAGTATTCAAAACTCTTTTCGATCATAAGATTGTTATGGTATCAGAGCGTGGTTCTAATCTTCAGCATTAAAATTCATTCAAGGAATCAATCAGAGAGAAATCTCTCTCTCTTGAAAAAAAAAAACAGATAGAGGATCTGTTTTCAAGAGATCGGCATCCATCCTGTTCCTGCGATAGGCTCAGATCAACTGTGGCCCACCTGCGATCATCACAGCATCATCAAGGATCCTTCCAGTCAAGATCGCCCAAGTCTTCTCAGTATTTTGGTGATTTTTTCAGAATTTTTTCGACACTGTAAGGTATTTTTTTGATCATTCTTGTGATTTCTCAAAACTGGCACAAGTTTTGATCAAGACCGTACAGATTTTTTGATCTTCAGCAGATTGAGTTCAAACTTCTTCCAATCTGAGCGAAAATTGTGTGTCTACACAGATCAAGATCCTGATCAGTGTCTAGGATCATCTGTGGGTCCCACGTAAGGTTTTTTTTAGTCAAAATCAAGGACGTCAGGGGCTTTTTTTATTCTGTTTTGTTCTCTGTTTGGCCTGAGTGTTTTTTTTTGGTGTTTGGCTCTGTCCAATACCTTCTCCAGCACTCACAATACTAAAGTTCAGCTACTTTGCTGAGTTTATCACTTGTTGTTTCACTGTTTCACAATATACAGTTGGGATGGACAAATCTGAGATCACTTTGATCAAATTTACTGGAAAGAATTATCCTGCCTGGTCTTTCCAATTTCAAACATATCTCGAAGCAAAGGAATTATGGGGTTTTGTTTCTGGCACGGACCCTAAACCAACTGAGGATGAGAAGAAAATCTCCTCTTGGTATACTAAAGATGCCAAAATCAAATCCTGGATTCTGGGATCCGTTGAGCCTCATCTGATAATGAATCTCAAGCCTTACCCCACTTCGAAAGCTATGTGGGGGTATTTGAAGAAAATATACCATCAAGATAACTCTGCCAGACAATTCCATCTTGAATATGCAATTGCTGAATATACACAAGGAAATTTGTCCATACAAGACTACTATTCCGGTTTCCGTACACTCTGGTCGGAATAAGATAGTATTAAGTATGCGGATGTGGATGACAATGTATTGACTGTTATTCAAGACCTTCAGGCCTCTAGTCAGCGAGATCAGTTTTTGATGAAACTACGGAATGAATTTGAAAGTGTCCGGTCTGCTCTGATGAATCGGACGCCACTACCTTCATTAGATGTCTGCTTGAATGAGCTCTTACGCGAAGAACAGCGTCTTATGACCTCGGCTCATATTGCTCAACAGAAGACTGATACCTATTCAGTCGCGTTCTCGGCCAATAAAACTTCTCAGCCTCCGCCTCGAGACTTGAGCAAAACCCAATGCTACAGCTGTCAGAAATTTGGGCACCTTGCCTCTCAGTGTAAACAGAAAGTCTGCAGTTACTGTAAACGGTCGGGACATATCATCTCTGAATGTCGCCGTCGTCCACCACGTCCGTCAACACAGTCTCAGACTCCACAGTATCCGCCTCAGCAGTATCAGACTTCACAGTCTCCGACTCCACACGCATATGTGGCTTCCTCAGTTATGCCTGCTCCTTCATCTGTCTCACAGCCTGGGCCCTCCTCATCTCTCACTCCTGAAATAGTTCAACAAATGATTATCAATGCCCTATCTGCTTTTAGTCTCTCAGGTAAGTCACCTTCATCTTCTACTTGGTTCATTGATTCTGGGGCATCTAATCATATGACAAATTCCACCACCCCCTTCTCCACTATGACAAGTTACAATGGTCCTCTTCAAATTCAAACTGCTGCCGGTGAACATGTTCCCATTACTGCTGTTGGTGATATCCCTGGTCCCATTCCATTGAGAAATGTTTACCTTGCCCTAATTTAACTTCCAACTTATTGTCCGTAGGACAACTTGTTGAAAATAATTGCAATGTCTCTTTCTCTTCTTCTGGTTGTGTTGTGCAGGACCAGATGTCCGGGAAGGAGATCGCGAGGGGACCTAAGTGCGGGCGCTTGTTTCCACTGGATCTTTTTCACAATTCTAGGGTTCTTTTTGACAATAATGTATTTTGTTTTTCTCTTAGAGATAATTGCCAATTGTGGCATAATCGTCTAGGACATCCAAATTCAAAGACTTTCTCTCTTATGTTAAATTCTGGTTTATTAAATAAATCTCCTGGTCTCTCTTCTTGTGTGCCTTTTGACTGTGCTACTTGTAAAATGGGGAAGAACAAAACTCTTCCGTTTCCTCATTCCACTAAACACACCTCTAAGTGCTTTGATTTAGTTCATAGTGATGTATGGGGGATTGCTCCAGCTCTTTCCCATGCCCACTACAAATATTTTGTGACTTTCATTGATGACTTCAGTCGGTTTACATGGGTCTACTTTCTCCATTCAAAATCTGATGTTTTCTTTGTTTTTAAAATTTTCTTGGCTTATGTTGAAAATCAATTTTCCACCTGCATTAAAATCTTACGATCTGATTCTGGCGGGGAATACATGTCCTCTGATTTTCAACAGTTTTTGCAACAAAAAGGGATTATTTCTCAAAAATCTTGTCCTTATACTCCCCAGCAAAATGGGGTCGCTGAAAGGAAAAATCGACATCTCCTTGATGTCACGCGTTCCCTTCTTCTGGAGTCCTCCGTTCCTACTCGTTTTTGGGTTGAGGCACTGGCTACAGCCGCTCATCTTATCAATCGCATGCCATCACCCTCCATTGAGAATCAAAGCCCATATTACCGTTTGTACCAAACCGATCCATCCTATGCGGATCTTCATGTTTTTGGCTCCACTTGTTTTGTGCACTTGCCTCCTTCTGAGAGGACAAAACTCACAGCACAATCAGCTCAGTGTGTGTTTTTAGGTTATGCACCCTTCCAGAAAGGGTTCCTTTGTTATGATCCTCACATTCGTCGTGTCCGTACCTCTAGGAATGTCGTTTTTTTTGAACATCAGTATTTTTTTCAAAAACACATTGATCCTCCTGACTTCTCTTTTGTGTCCTTACCTGGTTTTTTCTGACGACACGTCAGTTGTTCGTTTTAATCCCAATTTTGTGTATCACAGACGGAACAGCACAGCGCCTACCAGGGATCCCCCTCCTGCTCTTCCTCCGGCATCTGATCCAAGACCAGCCGTTGCTCCATCTGGCCATCCTTCATTGCGTCGCTCCACTCGGATTTCAGTACCACCATCCCGTTATGGGTTCTCCCATACTTCCTTAATGGCCACTTTATCTTCCTCTTCCATTCCCCAATCCTATTCTCAGGCTGTGCAGGACCCATGTTGGAACAAGGCTATGCAAGAAGAATTGGAGGCGTTAGCGCAAAATCATACGTGGGATATTGTCCCATCTCCTGTGGGTGTCAAACCTATTGGCTGTAAGTGGGTATTTTCTCTCAAGTTAAAATCTGATGGATCTTTAGATCGATATAAGGCGCGTCTTGTCGCTCTCGGGAATCGGCAGGAATATGGCATTGATTATGATGAGACTTTTGCTCCGGTTGCCAAGATGACCACCGTTCGCATAATTCTTGCTGTTGCTGCATCTCAGTCTTGGCCTCTCTATCAAATGGATGTCAAAAATGCGTTTCTTCATGGTGATCTCAAAGAAGACGTTTATATGCGTCTGCCTCCGGGGTCCTCTTCTGGGAAGGGTATGGTTGCTAAGCTCCGTCGCTCCCTCTATGGTCTGAAGCAAGCTCCTCGTGCATGGTTTGAGAAATTTCAGGATGCCCTTCTGCACTTGGATTTTCATCCCAGCCAGTATGATCCTTCCATGTTCTTACATCATGATCCGTCCGGCATTACTGTCCTTCTGCTCTATGTTGATGACATTGTCATTACTGGTCCTAATGCACAAATGATTCAGACACTCCAAGCTTCTCTTCATCAGACATTTCAAATGAAGGATCTAGGCCCCTTACACTATTTCCTTGGCCTTGAAGTTCATCAATCGCCTAAAGGTATAGTTCTCAGTCAGCACAAATATACGGTTGATCTTATTGAATTGGCTGGACTTACTTCTTCAGCTCCAGTCGATACGCCGATCGAACTAAATGTTAAACTCAGTAAAGATGAGGGTGACCTTCTTCCGGATCCTACCGCATATCGCCAGTTAGTGGGTAGCTTGATCTACCTCACGATCACGCGTCCTGATATCTCATTTGCGGTCAATCTCATGAGTCAGTTCATGACTACTCCTCGTCATCTTCATCTGGCTGCTGTTCGTCGCATCATTCGGTACCTTATTCGCACACCAACTCGCGGGTTGTTTTTTCCATCAGAGAATCCTCTTTTTCTCAAAGCTTATTCCGATGCTGATTGGGCTGGTTGTCCGGATACTCGCAGATCAACCACAGGATGGTGCATGTTCTTGGGTGATAGTCTCATTTCCTGGAAATGCAAGAAACATGAAAAGGTTTCTAAATCCTCTACTGAGGCTGAGTACCGAGCTATGTCCGCTGCCTGCTCAGAAATACTTTGGCTCCGTGGTCTGCTCTCTGACATTGGATTTCCTGCAGAAGGAGCTACTCCCCTCTATGCAGATAATACAAGTGCCATTCGGATTACTGAGAATCCTATTTTTCATGAACGTACTAAACACATCGAGGTTGATTGTCACTTCATACGGGATGAGTTTAAACGTGATGTCATCAGCCTTCCTCATGTCTCCACTGAGTTTCAAATTGCTGATATTCTTACTAAAGGTCTTCCCAGACCTCGCCATCAATTCTTGGTTGGCAAATTGCTGCTCGTTGATTCTCCCGCATCAATTTGAGGGGGGGTGTTAAGATGGCCCTCGACCCATGAAGGGGCCCAAGGCCCATCAGTCCATCAAGCTTGCATATATCACGATGATTTGTTTTGGATTTGATTGAGTCATTGATTGATTATGCTGTAAATATTAGATTGATTGCTTTCCTAACTTAGCTTAGTGATTAGCTAAATTTACTTTGTAAATTGCCTTGATTAAAGGCTTGTAATCCTATATATACATGTGCTGGTTCTCCAAGAGAAATACACAGAATAATATATTCTCAAGAGTATTCAAAACTCTTTTCGATCATAAGATTGTTAGTACACACCCAAAATGTTAAGCTCATACAAAACACAAAAGTAAATAATTTTTTTTTAATTTTCCTATTATAAAAAAAATCAAATAAAATACATTTTTTTAACCAAGCAAGAGTGGAAAAATCATCTAGAAGCATAACATACTTCCTTTCATTTATTCTAAACAATTTAAGCATGTAAAATTTTTTTAATAATAATTTTAAATACAAAAAATGGAAGAAATTACTATTTTTACACATACATGCATATAGATCTAGCGTTATTACCATAGATCTATGTGGTACACACCCAAAATCTTAAGCTCATACAAAAAAAAAAGTGAAAAAAAAAATGATTTTCCTATTTTTTTTATTCATTTTTTTTTCGAAAAAAGACCAAAAAATAGAAAAAAAAATGCATTTTTCCAACAAATAATGGGTGGAAAAATCATCTACAAGAAAAACATACATCCTATCCTCTTTTCTAAACCATCTAAGCATAGAGAAACAAGAAAACTTACCTCAAAATCCAATATTGGAAAACCCCTCTTTTGGATGCATAGTAGAATCCCTCTTTGGTGAGCTAGATCTTTCAAAATAGCAAGATTTGATCTTCCCTTTTGCAAGAAATCAAGTTAGGAGCCTTGAAAACCCTAACTCGAAGTCTTTCCGTCGAGAAATGGGGAAAAACCCCATTTTGGAAGTTATATAGTCGGCCGAGTCCGTCACTGTGCGGACTCGGCCGAGCCCCACTTCTCCGATATCAAGTCGGGGCTACCCAACTTTGCCGATTTTTAAACCATGCAAAATCGTCATTGTCACATGAGTAAATGAGTATATCCAATGGTTTTCTATTGGATGTTTTGGACATTTTTAACAAATTTCTAAAATCCATGAAGAATTAAGAAATTTATGTCTTGATGTATTCCATTACTACAAGAATATTAAATGGTTTGGATGATGAATTGGGGGGGCCTATAGAAATCGGAAAAATTAGATCTATAGGTTGGGACACAAATTACTGAAAATCTGAGAAGATTTAAGATAATCAGCTTCAAGGTCTTGGGGTTAGTTAGTTCAATAAACACAGTTTGGACTACAAATGTGGGTCCCAGTTTTATAAGAAAGATAAAGGTCTTTGATGGGCCCCATGTGAGAAAAATCACCGTGTAACAGGTTGTACCAGGACCTTTTGCAAAGAGGGATGTGAATCACCATTTACACATCATATATGCCCCACATGTGTGGACCTGCACAAACAAACATGAAACATGCATAATGGTCATGCATAATGGTTATGCATGTGAATCATTTACATATGTAAATGAGCACAAACAAAGAACCCCTTGATACAGCTGTTCCTGATCAACAAAGAAAAAAGGGCATCTAGATTGAGCAGTAGAGAGATTTATTGTAGATCTCATATATCGTCCTTACTGCTTCACCGTATGTACCTGGCTATAAGTAATTTTCATACTGAAAACAGAAGGGAAAACATCTGGGTTTTAACTGTTTCTTGGTCTAACCTTAATGGGGTTCTCTGTCTTGTTGGCCTATATGTCGATTCTGTTGTTTACTTTGTGAAACCAGGAGCTTTGTTATTGACACCATTATTTGTATATTTTCATGTGCTACTCCTCTTTCCTTATTTATTTCTTTTCCTCTCATTTTTCTGCCTGACAAGATGTAGGTTCTTGCTGAAAAAATGCCAGGACTTCTGGATTTCAATAAAGACCTTGTTAGCTTGGAAGATGCATCAAAGGTGTTCTTTGTTATTTCAAATTAGGGTGAAAATTGTTCTAATACTGTGCATATTTCCAGCTGCATCCAACTTAGCCAAACAACAAATTTCCATACAGATACAATTAAAAACTTTGGCAGAGGAGATGCAAGCAGTAAGCAAAGGATTGGAGAAAGTTGAGCAGGAACTGACGGAAGCAGAAAATGATGGCCCCATATCAGAAGCTTTTGGCAAGGTATCTAACACCATCAGCTGCTTAGATTTTGGTGTTTGGAACTACATTTTAGCCTTCTTTTGGCTGCATGTTGAGTGCTCTACCTCAGACCATTGACATACAAAATACTGAAATAGATTTTGCAGAAAACCAGCTTAGCCAATCTTGATTAGCCTTGTACCCCCAGCCACAAGTCATCCCCCTATTTTGCCACATACATCTACTGTTAAAACATGGCAGGAATTGCTAAATTCTGTCAGCAGAAACCGAAACATGATTAAATGGGATGGAGTACCCCTATTGCCTTGTCGGTGCTCCCTTTTTATAGACTTTTGATCAATTTACAATTCCTTAATTGGGGAGTTTCAATCCCTTGACTGGGGAATTGCATGATTATTTCTGCATTGCATGAAATCTGCCATACCTCTTCCAGGGACGGCCTTGTTTATATATTAATGCCCTCAATGTACAATTACATGAATGCCTCTTCGGGAAGTTTTAAAAGAGAGGATTTGTAAAAGGGTAGGTTAGAAAGAACTAATTTACAATAATATCTCTAAGATTCCTTATCTTTATCAATCTTGTAGAGGTATTAGAGCCAATCAAATTGTGGACCTCAGAGCCTCACAACCCCACAGATTTCAGTTAAAATATTCTAGAAAGAAGATCTGTATTATTCGGTTGATGGTTGACTTTTTTTTTATTGATTGTGGATTGCCCAGTTAGTGGGAGTCTTTCATTGTGATTACCCCAATTAAAGGGGATACGTTCGCTGTAAGATCTTCCTTGTATAGCATAGTTAAGGTTATAAATAAAGAGAGGTTTCCCAAAGGGAATGGCACTCACAATTCCACAAAAATCTCCTATCAAGTCAGACGTAAATTGGCTGACAACATGAACTGCATAGCAGTTTTTTGGTCGAGTTATGGTGAGATAAATAAGACAATCAACATATGTCCTATAAAAAACTGGATCAGAAACAGGCTCCCTTCTGTTCTTGTTGTATTTGACATTTAGCCATAGTTGTCAATCCCGTTTTGGTCACCATTTTGGTCTGACCTCCAAAATGAAATATTTCGGTGTTTCGGAATTTCGGCAAAACTTTTCGGAGTAAGTTTTCTGAAAAATAAAAAATAAAAAATATATAGGTATGTACAAAAATAGAAATAATACAGAATAAAATATAAATTATGCATTTTCCTTTCCGCAATAAAATTAAAGTACAATTCTCTCAACAATAAAATTTAACAACCATTAAGTTTGAATTTTAATAACAATCCCCACAACAATAAAGTTAAAATACATGTTCCACAATGATAAAGTTTAATTAGAGAGTTTTAAACATATTCCCTCAAAAACATAAGAAGAGATCAAATCATCAAAATTCAAAACTAAAAAACCATTTGAGACTTAAACAACAGCATCATCATCATCTTTTTGTGCTTCCTCTCCTAGACCAGCTTCACCTCCCACATCGAAGTCAGGAATGCTTTCCCCTTCTAGAGTTGGTTGCTCTACAGTTGTCCAACGATGAACATCATCCCTAGTCAAGAGACTTGGTTGTTCGCAAACCCACTCATCCAAGATATCGATGTTCTCCAAACTAATTGGATCTGTGACATTTGGACTGGTTCTTTTAATCATGTCCCTGAAATTTATATAAATTAAATAAGTAGAAGTGTCGAACACTTTATCCAAAACTATTCCTTTATGTACAACTAAACATATACACTATTTATGTAAAAAGCATATCTTCCCCGTAGCTTCAAATTATAATGCATGAAGACTAGATCATTCAATATTTGATATTCTAGTCTGTTCCTTTTGGGAGAGTGGATATGCTCAAAGATGCTCCAATTTCTCACATCTACTAGAACTGCAACACTAGCTTAGGATTCAAATTTCAAGCTTTTGTAACTCAAAAGCATCAGTTCCAAATTGATCCCAGCAATCCTCTGTTGATATGTAAATATATTAAAGAATTAATAATTAATATTCAATAGTTATAGTCACCTAATAATTAATAAAAGAAAAAAAATAGACTTTTGCTTACGTGGAGATATAGTTACTTGATTTCGTATGGCACTATCAGTACCGAATGAACCATTGTAATTTCTATAGTTTATAAGTATTCTTATAATGAAATCTCTGATACACATCAGTAACCACTTTGTCAACAACATCATTTGTACCCATTGTGTCTTTATCAAATTTGGGATCACAATAGAACCCTGGATTCAAAAAACAGGCGGGAGCATGTAAAGGACTTTGCATCTGAGTTTCCAACCTTCGATCAATGACTCTCAAATATGGCATATATTCTTCTTTCTTCTTCAACCTCCTTCGAATGGCTAGCTTGGCTCTATTCATCGCCTCGTTTAGTTACCCCATGGTCAACTTGTCTAATGTATAATTCAACTATCAAATACATTAATTGAAAAAACCAGATTTGCATAATGCACAATCAACTATCAGCCATCAACTACATTCAACAAAAAACAGTAACACTCAAATTTGACGTTCATTCTGTTTATTTTTTACAATCAGCCCACAAATAGGAAGGTGGCTTATAAGACTTGTTTTAGGGACACCCCGAGTCCCCAAGTCCCAAACAAAAGGTGAAATGGGTTTTAGAACTGTGATAAAATGGGTTCCTCTAATCATCCTTTCTTTTTTTGTTCCTTCGATGAAATGGGTTCTTCTAATCACATGCGCACAATGATAGGTAAAAATAATCAAGATTCAAGAATCTAAGAGTATAAAGCACAACACACACACACACATATATATATATGGAAAATATTCCATCCCTCACCATGTTATGGTGAGGGACAACATAATAGGGTACTAGACCCATTGAATTTTCACCTATCCAGATGGATTGGACCATTGGATCGACGGTCAAAAATTTTCCTTTGATATAAAGTCATTAAATTTGTGGGCCATGGATGAAGGGGTTAGAGGCATGAGATTGACCCCAAATTTGATATATGGTCTAATCCAAGATGTCTATATATATATATATATATTGAACTATATATAGGCAAGCAAAGAGAGTTTGTTGCAAATGCAAACAAGTGATCAAATTCATTCGATAACTTATGTTACAAGCTAAGAACCCTTTATATAGAGAGCGTTTGTGCTATACAATTACAATAAAGTCCATGCTACAGTATTTGCAATAATTCTCTTTTCTACAGTATTATACAATTATGGTGGTGAGCAGTGGGAGGATAAGTTTATCCTTTGGTGGCAGACAGGATCACGTGGCCCTTGGCATGTTAAGACAAGACGGCAACAGTATGGTGATGGGGGATCCGCCGAAAATGTTGACTCGTGATGGCTGGATTAATCCGCATGGAGGTCATGAAGGGCATCAAGAAAATCTTTTTCATGATGGAGACAAAGGCCTTTCACTCTCTTGGTGCAAGTCTTACAATGACGGGCATCAAGCAATAATGCTTTAAGCTGGTCTAGGGTTGGTGCTTTTTCTGTGGTGCTTTCAACAAGCATTTCATCCTGGTGGTAGCGAGGCTCAGTGGGATCGGTATAGTTTATGCGCTTAAACTGGTGGCAAAGTGATTGTTCCCATCCGTTGTGTCCTAAGAGTTCATTGAAGAATTCTTGGGAAGCAGGATTAGCATAGAGCTGTCTTCTGAATAAGAGAATATCATCTAAAACTCTTTTGGCAATGAGCCAATTAAGAATACCAATTCCCAATTCTGACCATTTCAGATTGTTGACTGCTACACTGATACGACCTGATGAAGTGTAGAAACAATCAACATGGGGGTATTCTCCTCGAAGGGCACGA
Organism: Litsea cubeba; assembly: GCA_012931725.1. Classification (NCBI taxonomy): domain Eukaryota; kingdom Viridiplantae; phylum Streptophyta; class Magnoliopsida; order Laurales; family Lauraceae; genus Litsea; species Litsea cubeba. Next base: position 75,879,578 of record CM022949.1, on the reverse strand, counting down.
GCATGATCAGGATAGACATGGCGCATGCCTTGGTACCATAACATTCGGTATCTGGGAGTAACAAAGGACCATTCAGTCCACACATGTTTATGTGCTTGAAACATTTTCATTTCCCTGGTGAGAGCATCGAGCAAGAAATGTTGTTTTCCAGGAACTGTTTCTATGGTGAATACATACTGGGACAGTCTGTGTATTGCTACCAAGCATACCGCTGCAATTTGGGGGAAAAGACCAATTTTTTCTTCATGAAGGAGGCTAAGGTGGTGGAATCTGTTCGCAGTATAAACTCTTTGGCCACTAAGTATAGATGGAATTTTTCTGCACCAGTGAGAGCTGCAAGAATTTCTTTTCAGCAGGCCAATAAGTCAGTTCATTCTTTTTAAATTGGCCACTAGCATATCGACACAATTTCTCACCATTTTGATGTTTCTTTAATAAAACTGCAGCCCAGGTGTCAGCAGTGGCATCTGTGGATAGCACAAAGGGACCGGTAAAAATGGGCTCTAATGGAGGAAGCTTCTGAGTGGCTTGCTTGAGATCTTGGACTGCACTGGTTGAGATCCATGGCACCATGGCTTGCCAATCTGATTGGCAAGCAATTGGACTCGAAGGCTTTGGAGGAGTCAAGTTGGGAGTTGATTCACTGTCAGCAGTGTAAGCCAAACCACTGGGAGGTGGTTGATTGACGGCTTTGATATGAGTTTCTCTGCCTTCGTGGATAGGAGTGTAGGTGATTTTTTTGAAAACTGGAACAAAATGGTTCCTACTGTTGAACAGTGGAATCATATGAGACAGAGCATAAACCTGCCTGTTGAGTATCCAAGCTAGTCAGATATGCACCCCAGCTGCAGATTTGTTCAATAGGATATGGGCCAGCCATCCATTCCTCATATTACACATTCGAATCCAAGGTAGGGAGTAGAGGTATGTAGTTGGGTGTAACATAGTCATAATCATAGGTTTTAACAGGGAAATCAGGCTCAGGTTGTGGATCTTGTTCTTTGTAGATATAGATCATCCTGTTTGGTTTACAAGTATAGTAATGAGCAAGGGTTCGGTTAGGCAAACTATTTGGGTAATGATTATTGAGACAGAGGAACTGGTCATCAATGATATAACCTTGCTTCATGAGACTAACAAAGTTATAAGCACGGAGTTGGCAGGGAAGGCGAAGGTAAGACAGGGTATCTGGGAAAGGAAGTGGTGGAATGGGTGCCATGAGAGCCCATTTTTACCAGTGCAGTCCAAGATCTCAAGCAAGCCACTCAAAAGCTTCCTCCATTAGAGCCCATTTTTACCGGTCCCTTTGTGCTATCCACAGATGCCACTGCTGACACCTGGGCTGCAGTTTTATTAAAGAAACATCAAAATGGTGAGAAATTGTGTCGATATGCTAGTGGCCAATTTAAAAAGAATGAACTGACTTATTGGCCTGCTGAAAAGAAATTCTTGCAGCTCTCACTGGTGCAGAAAAATTCCATCTATACTTAGTGGCCAAAGAGTTTATACTGCGAACAGATTCCACCACCTTAGCCTCCTTCATGAAGAAAAAATTGGTCTTTTCCCCCAAATTGCAGCGGTATGCTTGGTAGCAATACACAGACTGTCCCAGTATGTATTCACCATAGAAACAGTTCCTGGAAAACAACATTTCTTGCTCGATGCTCTCACCAGGGAAATGAAAATGTTTCAAGCGCATAAACATGGGTGGACTGAATGGTCCTTTGTTACTCCCAGAGACTGGATGTTATGGTACCAAGGCATGCGCCATGTCTATCCTGATCATGCTAGTGCCCTTCGAAGAGAATACCCCAATGTTGATTGTTTCTACACTTCATCAGGTCGTATCAATGTAGCAGTCAACAATCTGAAATGGTCAGAATTGGAAATTGGTATTCTTAATTGGCTCATTGCCAAAAGAGTTTTAGATAATATTCTCTTATTCAAAAGACAGCTCTATGCTAGTCCTGCTTCCCGAGAATTCTTCAATGAACTCTTAGGACACAACGAATGGGAACAGTCACTCTGCCACCAGTTTCAGCGCATAAACTATACCGATCCCACTGAGCCTCGCTACTACCAGGATGAAATGCTTGTTGAAAGCACCACAGAAAAAGCACCAACCCTAGACCAGCTTGAAGCGTTATTGCTTGATGCCTGTCATTGTAAGACATGAACCAAGAGAGTGAAAGGCCTTTGTCTCCATCATGAAAAAGATTTTCTTGATGCCCTCCATGACCTCCATGCGGATTAATCTAGCCATCACAAGTCAACATTTTCGGCGGATCCCCCATCACCATACTGTTGCCGTCTTGTCTTAACATGCCAAGGGCCACGTGATCCTATCTGCCACCAAAGGATAAACTTATCATCCCACTGTTCACCACCATAATTGTATAATACTGTAGAAAAGAGAATTATTGCAAATACTGTAGCATGGACTTTATTGTAATTGTATAGCACAAACCCTCTCTATATAAAGGGTTCTTAGCTTGTAAAACTTGTTATATATATATATAGGGAGATGCTCCTATGAGAGATATCTCTCACCTTAAATGAAAGATTGGGTGGGGGCCCTCACATCCATATCCAATTCCAACAACTTAAATGTGAGGGCCCCACCCCTTTCTCTCATATAAGGTGAGAGATATCTCTCATAGGAGCATCTCCCATATATATATATATATATACATACACATAACTAGGCGAGAAAGGGGACAACACTGCAACAGCTAGGATTTCAACAAAAGGGGTATTGAACTCGGGCTGCTGAGTGAGGAAAGGTTTCTGCTTTTCTTATATAACAATGAAATTGTAGTTTGCCCCCTGGTGCTTTTCAAAGGAAAAAAAAAAAAAAACTGAAAACTAATGCCAAAAAAAGCCATTCACACTAGTCAGGGATGGGTTTGACATCACAAACCATAAACCTCCACAATGGTTTAGGCATGGGGCAAAGGAGGTTCCATTCAAGTTGAGTTCGGGTTTAGGCCCAACCAACCTATTGCCTTCCTAGGTTGGCTTAACCCATGAGGAGTAATGACTGACCGAGGTGGGAGTAATGAGGGATGAATGAGGGGAAATAAATCAATGGCTGATATTAAGAGGTGGTCAAAACTTTAATGGATGCTTAAGAGGAGATCAAAATTTTAGGATGGTCAAAGTCGAATTTGAAGTTGCAATTTGAAGTTGCTTATTGAAATCATTGGCTTCATAAATTATAATTGAAGTTCAAGGTGTTGGTAATTTCAAGAATAATGATGGAAAACTTTAGACAAAATCTAGGATTTCGGCCAGTACAGACCGGATGCAAACCAAAAACTTTCTAGCCTCGTTCCATTCTGGTTGAAAAACCGGAACGAAAAGTTTCAGCCATTCTGGCTGAAACGAAACGGAATTGACTGCTATGCATTTAGCTCCATTAGTGTATCGACAGGCTTTGCACACTGTGCGGCTCGAACGACTCAACTGAATCTCTAAAAGTCTGGCCCAATCCAAGGAATGTAGGTCAATGAGTTGACTCGAGTTTTTATACTATGTTGAATGTTCCCAAGGCTTTGCACACCTACGTACCAAAAGGAGAGAGCGCTTACAAAAGTGAGTATTTGAATTGATTCTCACGTTCTAATTCTAATTCTACTAACTCTCACTTAAATTAGGACCCACAATTATGTGAGATCCTACCTGCGTGGGCTTGCCAGTCTTGTTTGTTAGCTTGCTTGTCTTCCAAGGGGCGTGGACTACACTAAGTCCCACATCAGAAATATTGATGTCCTAACCTTGGGCATATAAGTGCGGCCTAGCCTTAAAACTCCACATGAGGCCTTTTAAAACTGTGTGGAAAGATTGGATTGAAATCAAATGAACCAAAGCGGACAATATCATGTAGATAATGGGCTTTGGTAGGCACAAAATGGTACCCAATGAGGGCGGCTCTATTTCCGGGTGGGGAGAGTGTGAGACCCCAATCCGCCTGGGTAATCCCTTGAGGCGAGACCAAGTCAAGTGATCCTGTAAGCCAAGAATAGGGAATCCGTAGGGGTAAGGGTGGTGTGCTTTCGGTTAGCACCGTGAGGCTTTGTCAAAGTCCCACATCCCACATGAAGCCTTTTAAAACCGTGCAGCGAGATTGGGTTGAAATCCCATGAGCCAAAGTGGACAATATCATGTGGATAGTGGGCCACAAATTGCTAACCCAAGAATTAGAAATTCCCACGAGCACCTAATGGTCCCACATATGCTTAAGTATCAATTACTTAAAATTCAAGGAACACAACAGTAAACGCACACACACACATATATGTATGTATAAAAATGTATAAATATCCATGACAACTTTAATTCCTATAAGTTCTAGAAAATCAAGGCATTCAAATATATATAAAATAATTAAATACTTTAGCCCCTATAACAGGGTCCGTGGTATTACACATAATCTGTGGGATTATTCCACATGTCAGTCATCCAGTGGATGGGATCATCCTTCTAGACCCAACTCTAGAAACTTCTATTTAACTCTATCCTAATCCTACACTCTAGAAATCCATGCTATTCTAGAATACTCTAATATTTTAATAATTTACAAATACACCCTAGATACTTCCACATAATTCAAGACTTTGTTGGAGTCTAGTAAAGTGTTTTGAACCCTTAAAGATCTTTGTTCATCAATCTGGATCCTTCTGCATCTTTGATCACGTGCGTGTTCGGCCACTGGAATGGTCATGATGCATAAGTGACTCTAGAAAGCCTATGCCGCTACCCTTGTGCACCTCACAACCTCCAGTGTATGTGCCATGAGCTGTGAGTGCGTGACGAGCTACTGCTTGCCTTGGTGAACCCTTAGGGTTGAATGGCTCAAGAAATCTTATCAGATGGCAATTTTAGCCCTATCGAACCACAGAATACATATCAAAATTAGTTGACCCTAATGATCACGTCAAAGGGATAGATCAGCCCCCACACATACATCTGGGGGTTCGTTGACCCTACTTACCAATGCAGTGGGTTGTTTCAGCCCTGATGCACCAAAGGGAAGCGTTTTTTTTTTTTTAAATGGTGACTGTTTTGAATCTCAAAGAAACTATATAGTATAAGAGATATATACTGACACGAAAAAAAGCCCACAATAAAGGGGAAGCAACAAACAAAAAGAGAGACAGATAGTGTTCCCAAAAAAAGACGGGCACATCCACCAACCCAAAACCGGGATCACCCTCAAAAGTGCTAGAAAGCACACATTACATAGCAACAATCAAGGCAGTTTTCAGAACTCCCTCTTTGGCGAGCTTATCCGCTTCCTGATTAGCCGATCTTTTAATGTGGTGAAAAGATATGTTTAACTCCTGTGAAAGCTGAACCACCTCTTCAATGAGATCTGCAAGGGTCCAAGGAGGATTTACTTATTGACTTACCCACTGAACTACGTAGTAGGAATCTCCTTCAACAAGAAGTCGTTGAGGATTGAGCTTAGAAGCTTCACGGAGGCCGGTTCTGATAGCCATTAATTCAACTTTGTTGCTGGAGCCAAAACCAGCTGGACCTGAGTAGGATAGAATGATGGACCCTTCCGCATCACAAATGACTCCCCCTAAACCAGCGGGACCAGGATTCCCACTACCATCAAAATTTAGCTTGAGGGCACCTGGAGAGGGAGGGCACCATCTAGGGAGGACTATATTTTGGATTGGGTGAGAGTAGACCACTTCCTTCCAATTATGAATGATGGAGCTGAGAGGTAAGCCTTTGAAAAGAGGATTAGCAGAGACCCAAATAGCCGCCGAGTGTTTAACTATGTCCACTAATATACCCACATCTGAAGATCTACCTTTAAAACATCTCAGGTTCCTTTCTTTCCAAATCGACCAAATAACCGGCAAGAAAGAGGCATTCCATGTCAAAGCAAGAGAGGGAAGAAGACACAAAACTGTTTGTGAATTCGATGATCCCTTTGAGGGTCACGATCTTTCAATATATAGAGATAAAGTTTACAAATATGTTTTTACAGTGATTGAGATAATTAAGTAAATTAAAGCAATCCTAATCTAATTAACATCTAATTAAATCCCCTAATAAGGCACATAATCAATTACATCTCTGTACAAACGATATTTGTACTGACCCACAAGTTGGGCTCAATTTGTCATGGGCTGAGACCCACTGACCTAGGCCAATGGGCCTAGTTGACACCCCCCCCCCCCTCAAATTGATGCGGGTGAATCCACGAGCATCAATTTGCCAACTAAGAATTGGTGTCGTGGCCGAGGAAGTCCCTTGGTAAATATATCTGCAATTTGAAGTCCGATAGGAACATGAGGAAGAGTAATTGCTTCACGCACAAATTCATCACGTATGTAATGACAAGCCACTTCAATATGCTTTGTGCGTTCATGGAAGACAGGATTTTCAGTAATCCGTATGGCACTGGTATTGTCCGCATAGAGAGGTGTAGGGACAGATTGTGGAAATCCAAGCTCAGAAAGAAGACCCCAAAGCCAGACAATTTCAGAGGTAGCAGCCGACATAGCACGATATTCTACTTCTGTGGATGATTTGGAGACTTATCTTGTTTCTTACACTTCCAGGAGATCAACGAGTCCCCTAAGAACATGCACCAACCCGTGGTAGACCGTCGACTATCAGGACAACCAGCCCAATCAGAATCTGAATAAGCGATGAGAGAAGTCGAATTGCCCACAGGAAAGAAAAGGCTACGAGATGGTGTATGAAGAACATAGCAAAGAATGCGCCGAACAGCAACGAGGTGGAGATGGCGTGGTTGTGTCATGAACTGACTAACCAGATTCACCGCATATGAGATATCGGGCCGAGTGATAGTCAAGTAGATCAAGCGGTCGACTAAACGGCGATACATTGTGGCATCAGGGAGAAGATCACCCGTATCATCTGTGAGTTGAAGATTGGCCTCAACAGGTTTATCTACAGGAGTGGAGTTTTGAAGGCTAGCCGTCTCAATAAGATCCATAGCATATTTGTGTTGATCGAGGATGAGACCTTTCTCTGACTGATGAACCTCAAGGCCTAAAAAATATGTGAGTGGCCCTAAGTCTTTCATATGAAAAGATTCATGTAAGGATGCCTGTAGATGGGTGATCATGTCAGAATCTGTCCCAGATATGATGATATCATCCACGTACACCAAGAGGACAGTAATCCCATTTGGGGAGCGATGAAGGAACATAGATGGATCAGGGGCACTTTGAGAGAACCGTAGATGAAGGAGAGCATCCCTAAATTTCTCAAACCAAGCGCGCGGAACTTGCATAAGACCATATAGAGAGCGTCTTAAGCATGCACAGTCTCCTGCCGAGACACCCGTAATGCCTTGGGGAAGTCGCATATAGACTTCTTCCTTGAGATCACCATGAAGGAAGGCATTCTTGACATCAAATTGGTAAAGAGGCCATGAGTGGGAAACAGCAATGGCAAGAACAGTACATATTGTTGTCATTTTTGCAACTGGAGCAAATGTTTCTTCATAGTCGATGCCATATTCCTGTCGGTTGCCCAGTGCGACTAACCGTGCTTTATAACGATCCAACGAGCCATCAGACTTAAGTTTGACTGAAAAAATCCATTTGCAGCCAATAGGTTTTGCAGATTAGGGACATGGAACAATATCCCAAGTATGATTCTCCTGCAGTGCAGCTAATTCTTCGTGCATAGCCTTTTACCAACAATCATGCTTCACCGCCTGTGAGTAAGAAGGGGGAATAGCAATAGAGGAGAGAGTAGCAAGCAATGATGTTTGAGTGAACCCATATTTGTCTGGAGGCTTAGAGAGATGAGTAGATCGCCGAAGTTGAAGTGGAGATGAACCATCAGGTGATGAACCGTGGTCAAGATCAGGTGCCAGTGAGGGATCCGAAGGGGGAGGTAGTAGTGGAACATCCTTATGACGACGACGTTCATAAACAATGAGTGGAGAAGAGATTGTGTCAGAAAAATCTGGTAGATGAGAGAAAGAAGGTAAATCCGAGGAATGAGTAGAGAAAAAACTGTTGATTTTCAAAAAACGTGACATTTCGAGAAATGCGAAGGCGGTTGACCACAGGATCATAGCATATATACCCCTTTTGGTGAGATGCGTAGCCAAGGAATGCACATTGGGCAGATTGAGTAGTTAATTTGGTACGTTCAGGAGGAGGAAGATGAACAAAACAAATACATCAAAAAATGCGCATGTGGGTATAAGTAGGATCTTTATGAAAGAGACGAAGGAATGGTGTTTGATTGTTAAGGCGATGGGATGGTAAGCGATTGATTAAGTGAACCGCAGTGGCTAAAGTTTCGGGCCAAAATCTCGCGGGAACTGATGATTCTAAGAGGAGAACGAACAGTATCGAGGAGATGTCTGTTTTTTCGTTCTACCACTCCGTTCTGTTGAGGAGTGTAAGGGCACGATCGCTGCGATAAAATCCCGTGTTTTTGCAGATAAGTTTGAAACTGATGGGACATATATTCACCTCCGGAATCAGATCGAAGAACTTTTATGCTAGTAGAAAACAGATTTTCAACGTATGCCATAAATTTTTGAAATGTGTATGATTTCCAAAGCAAGAGAGGGAAGAAGACACAGAACTGTTTGTGAATTCGATGATCCCTTTGAGGGTCACGATCTTTCAATATATAGAGATAAAGTTTACAAATATGTTTACAGTGATTGAGATAATTAACTAAATTAAAGCAATCCTAATCTAATTAACATCTAATCAAATCCCCTAATAAGGCACATAATCAATTACATCTTTGTACAAACGATATTTGTTTTGACCCACAAGTTGGGCTCAATTTGTCATGGGCTGAGACCCACTGACCTAGGCCCATTGGCCTAGTTGACATTCCATAGTATCCTTCCCTTTCTGAACCCTAAGAAAGGGAAGCGTCTTTTGACACTGCTGATCAATACGGATGACTCTTTCAGCCCTGTTTTACAACAGAAAGGATCTGTTGGCCCTTCTGATTGTCACGCCCCAAAATCTGGGTCCTGTTGGGTTTCGGTCCGTGACTCAAAAGCATTACACGCATGGGTTAGATAAAAAATCACATAGAGATTCAGGCATTTGCCCACTTAAACCAACTTGTATTAAAAATCCAAATCTAATAAACAAATGTAACATTGTCCAATAAAAATAAAATAACTACATTGTCTTTAAAATGAAATAATCTAAACAATCTATTAAATCTAGTTCTCTTCTTTAGCTTTGACGCTCAAGTGCGCATCCCAAAGTATATCTCCTGGTCACCATGATTTTCCTAAGTCTCTAAGTTTTGGCTATCTGGATGGGGCAAATCCACAAAATATCAATACAACTGAGTGAATAGATATTCTAATCTATTTGTGCATTCCAACAATTAATTAAATAAAATTACACAATAAATCTAAAGTAACATCCAAGAGTCTCACTCAAGGCATGGTTGGAATTGGGTCAAGCTAACAACAACCTCCTAACCACTTGATAGCACGGCCCAAAGTTCTTACTCCACAAAGATGCCACATATAACAAAATAGTTTCTCAAAATTCCTTTCTGCACATCACAAAATAATTCTTTTTTGTCCAAAGAAAAATTGACTGCAAGGTCCAAAACTATAAAATTGGTACCATAAAATCAACCTTTCCCAAAACTGTCCAAAGTCAACAATCCTCACAAAATTGGCCATTTGTATGGGGACTTCATCCCACACAATGCTAGTGGTCTAGGGGTGTCTAAAAGGTTCCTCCAAACGAACTAAGTCTTCTTATTTCAGTTTTCCAATTCAAATAGTAAATATGTATCTCTTCAAAATCTGATATTTAGCATGTCCTCAACATCGTAATGGGAAAATTCCATAATCAACCCCTTCTCAATTATGTGGATTTAATTTGCCCCAGTCCGAATCAAAATTGGTGTCTGAGGTGAGAAAGGTCAATTACATAACTTACGCTTTACAGTTTTGGGGGAATTATTCAATTACCAACTTAGGTACTTAACCACAACATATACATATACAAACCACACAATCTGTCATGTGAAATCCCCAAATAACAAAGACATGTATTTTAATCCACATACATATTTCAAGTCGCCAATACAAATAACAGGGTCCAAAATGCAAATTTGACAAATCAAGAACTAAAGGAAATAATTCAAACAATTTGCAAATAATAACAATGAATAATAGGCCTTTGTAATTTCAGAGAACTTAGGACTCAATGAATTAAATAAAGGGAGCTGTATTGGCACATCTCCACTTGCCCATTGCACGTCCCATTTTTTCAGAACCTGGGGACCCTTATGGGAAATCCCCAAACTGCCTCTCTCCTTCCCGCTCTCTCCATCTCCCTGCTTGCCTCCCACCTCCGCCCGCGCCCTCTCCCTCTTCCTCTCTCCTTTTCCTTCTCCCCGTCTCTCTGTTCGCCCCCACCTCCGCTTGTTCCCTTTCCTTCCATAACAATCACTCTCCCTGCTCGCCACCCACCTCCGCCTGCACTCGACCCTCTCCCTCTCCTTCTCCTTCTCCGAGTGGCCAAACGACAGGGAGAGGGATAGAAAAGGAGGGAGACGGGGAGGAGGGGTTTCGGGCCGCCTGCGGAGGTGGGCGGGTTCAGGAGGCGAGCAGCGAGAGGGAGAGAGACAAGGAAAGGGAGAGGGAGAGGGTCGGGCGTGGGCGGAGGTGGGGGACGAGCAGGGAGAGGGAGAGAGACATGGAGAAGGAGAAGGAAAAGGAGGGTGCCGGGTGGAGGTGGGCGGTGAGCAGGGAGAGGGATAGAAAGGGAGAGGGGCAGTTTGGGGATTTTCCACAGGGGTGCCGAGGTTTTGAAAAAAAAGGGATGTGCAATGAGCAAGTGAAGCTGTGCCAATAACAGCTCCATAAATAAAACAGATTCAGATATGGAAACAAAGGGTGTCAGGCCCTTATTTGTAATTTACAGAATCTTGGAACTCAACTAAGTAATCCTTTGAAGGCCCAGTTGTGATTACTATAATTATCAGGGGCTTAATTTGAATTTTCAGAACAGTTATAGAATTCAAAGAAGTGAAGGAGAATGCCTGATGTGAGATTTCTGCATTCCTATAGTGTTTATATGCAAAACTGTAAGTCCACATTAGGTTTCATTAATAGCTATTTTGTCTTTAGTGGATTGGTAGGGAATCTTTTTGACTTTTTGTGTAAAAAGTGAGTGGTTTTTTTATCATTTAGTGAAAAAAGGATTACTTTTGACTTTTTTTTTTTAAAAAGGAGGGAATTTTGAAGATGTGTACTTTTGATGTGACCCCTTGTCTGAAAAATGGAGGCTTTACATTACTTTTACTAACCCAGTAAATTGCCAAACGGGCCCTTCAGGACACAGAACTCCTCCTCTGGAGAAAATAACCAGTTCACGCCTGATAGTTCTAAGGCTGATTGGATAGTGGGGCCCACTGGCCTAATCTACGACTTGCTCTTCCAAGGTCGCCCAGGGGTGTTCTCACATATCCCCGGATCTGATTGCTCATCAGATGCCCCACCTGGGCAGCTAGGCCCCACAGCCTGCACACACAGTCGCCCTCCTCAAACACTCACGCCTCCCAGTTTTGAAGACACAAGATAAGATGCTGGGCCAAATGAGACCCGCTTCATGTAATAAACCATATACCAACCTAAAAGCTTAAGCTCATAGGTGAAAGGCCCAAACAGGTATATATGAGGCCTTGCCAAAGGCATTACTTGGCGATGTGGGATGTGGGGCTTTACTTTACCAACCCTTCCCCTCAAGTGCAAGCCCAACAAATTTCATAGATGGGCCTGTCACGTGGGCTACACAAGAACGACGGGATCGAAAACCTGCTCGGATACCATGTAAGAAACCATATACTAACCTAAAAGCTTAAGCTCATAGGTTGAAAGCCCAAACAGGTATATATGAAGCCTTGCCAAAGGCATTACTTGGGCGATGTGGGATGTGGGGCTTTACTTTACCAACACTGCATAGCGGAACAGCACCACTAGGGTCGCCCCTGGGTCCCCTACCAGATGGGGGGACCTGATCCTTGATGGCCAGATGGGCCCCGCAGCCCATCTTGTGATGGGTATGTTAGATGACTGGAACCTCAATGAAACCCCTTTCTGCTGAATTTTTTTTTCACTGATTTCATAGAATTGGTGTTGAAATCAATGTCTAAGGATCCACCCTCCATGGGAAAAGTAAATTGACAAGTTTCTAAAACTTGCATAGAGGAATTCAGGCTTCAAAAGTACCCCAAACATGTTGACAATGCAAAGAAAGTAGTGTAGCAGTTATGCAACTGAGAGGAAACTCCACCAATCAACATCTATACAGTACAGAGTTGGAAATATTAAACAGTGAAATTCTTGGCATGAGATGCAAGTTACAACCGTCAAACACAAGTACATTGAGATTTCTACTCACCATAAAATAGAGGAATCAATGATATAAAAGAGCAAAAACCAGAAATTTAGAACTATACACAGTTAAATCAGAATTTTCTACTCACCTGGTGGCCTGAATCCATTAGTCTTTCCCCCTTCCTCTCCAAACTCTACTACTTCCTTGGCTTAGTCTAAGATCTGTTGTTGGTTGGTGTGACAAATAAGGGGGGAAGGCTTATAAATAGTTGTTTGCACCTAAGGTTCCTAAGAACTCTGCCGAGCAAGGATTCTCCCAGGAAGGGGAGTCCTAATCCTAACATAAACCTCTTACTAAGTAGATGTCGACTTCTATCTTTGAATAAGAAGTTGGGTCCCAATATGTTTAAATAAGAGAACTTTAAAAGTAAGGGCCTACCGAGTCAGAGATTTATCTAAAAGGAAATTCTATGCTACCAAAAAGGGTCCCACATCTATATATACATCCATATAGGAAAGCACCACCATCAATAAACTATATAATTATTTAAGATAGTCATAAATCAAATCAATGAAAATAAACATATAAAATAAAGAAATTTTGGCCCCTATAACAAGGTCCTGGGGTATTACACTGATCTTGGCAGAGGACTGGATTAGTCCTGGCAGCCTTGCAATGGGCTGTTTCATCCCATACAAACTGCAGGAAGAATAAAGGGGAGGGGGTTGGTTGCGGTTGTGGAAGACGTGCATAATCCACCAAAGGGGCTGACACTCCTTTTATTTTATCATATTTTACTGTATTTTACAGAATCTTCTTCAATTACAAACGGCCATAGTGATATATTCTAAAGATAACTACCATAACTCAAGAAATCATAAGCATCTAGAAAGATAATTGTCAGTTATGGTGCTCCATATCATTTTCTAAATTAATACATCGCCGCCAGTGTGTTTTTGTTGTCCCTTCTTTTGAACTTCTAATTGAAGCATGCTAGCTATTCAGACTTTAAAGGATTTTCTTGGTGTTGCTGAAGCTGAAGTGAGATCCTTAACTTTGCTTTATTCCGGAGTGGTATGTCCTCATCATTTACTCAATAAGTAGATATAAAATTTATCTAATTTTCATGCCAAACAGAATATCAATTTTTTACTGTTGCCTAACACATTTTTGGATGTGCTACAGTGTAGAAATGCTGATGCACTGGCCATTTATTTTGGAGAGGATCCCACTCGTTGCCCGTTCGAGCAAGGTTTGAACCTGTTAGTAATAGTTATTAATCTGTACTTTTTAAATATGAAACAGGAACGAGCAAAAAAGATCCATGTGATTTCTTGTTCTTTTCAATTACAGTGCATTTGGATGGTACCCAGAATGCAAGTGGAACAATTTTGAAAAAGATGGTTATGCATTTCACTTTTTTGGAAAATTTTGAACTGCATAATCTGTTTCTTCCACTCTATCTATATATTCTTTAAATCTATATTCACTCTAGATATCCAAATACTTGTATATGCCCAGTTTTCTGGCATTGCTTTCCTTTGATGCCATACTGATACTGGATACTTGTAAAATAGATCTCAAACTCTATCCAATCTGCATCTAGTTTATTTGTATCCCAGCAACCATTTTATGGTATCAAGGTATAATATTCATATCCATGCCTAATAAATGATTTAGTCATATCCCTGCTCCACATATCTGGTCATCATAGATAACAAAAACTGGAACATTTTGGATCATCAAAAACTACATACACAGACTTGGACAGAAGAGAAGCATCCTGTGCAACTTTCCTGGGCCAGCTGAATTCAGTGTCAGTTTTTCTATGTGAATTTTAGTAGACCATTTTCTTCATATTTGTAAATTCTTAATGTTTATATAGTTCCATCAAACTACTCTCTGGCTTCTTTAATTTGTTTCTATGTATTATGTTTGATGAAAAGACCATTTTGAATTGTCTTGCATAATTGCATTTGCTTAATGAGCTTTTATGCATGATGAATATCATTTTTAGACTATAGATAGTAGAACTAGTAACATGTCAAATTTAAAACATCTCAATTATATTTTCCTATCTGAGTCAAGCTGTACAAATTCTAGCTTGAGCTCGAGCTAATGGAGAAGCTGTTGCTTCAGTTTGGTTTGCTTATTGAGTTGTGAGCTTGAGCCGAGCCCAATTGAGCTGGTTGAGCTGGCTCAACATGTTGACAGCCCTACAGATGATGGATCTTCATATTAATGAAAAAATATTTCCATTTTTCCTTTGTTGGTCATGGTCAGAGGTTATTATATCTAGTCCATTGTGTTGAAAAGAAGCTGTAGACATTTCACTCATTTGAATCTAATTTTCTGTTAAATGGAGGCTTCTGTGAAAAGATATGATGTTTTTTTATTGTATCTTTCATGCAGACGTGTTGACTGTCCTTGAGAAAATCTTCTCATGGTGCAGAGTGTGTTGCTAGTTTCTGTGCTATTAAGTATTTTTCTTTTTTCTTTTTTCTTTTTCCTTCTTTGATGTGTGTACAATTGTTAGCTGAGACTTGTGATGCCCAGATACAGATATGGATATGGATATGGATATGGATATGGATATGGATATGGATATGGCAATCAAGGATATGACTGTGCACTTTTGGGAACCTAGGACACATACGGATTTGGCTTTCCTAATTTTTTCCTTGGAACATTTATGAATTGAAATTATCATTGTTTAGTGTTTACATTCTTTTCTAACACTATTCTATGTTGAAAAGTAAGAAAGCCAAAAGAACAATATGAAATAATGGACTTGGTAAGTAGGATATGCAAGACTTGTACAGAAGTATAGGTGCAGTAACGAGTACCGATATGAGTGATATATCGGTCCAACACAGATACGCAAAGAATGCACAGGTATTTGGGAATCATAGGCTGTATTGCTTTAACTTATATTATAGGGATCAAATGCCCTATCTTTTTTGGTTATTTATGTTACTTGAGATTGTGCCTCTCTTGTGGAAATCATGATTTCCTTGAGTAGTATCCTAAGGAATATACTAAGGTGCTTGGAATGAAACTAGTAGATCAATCAATGTATCCCGATCATTGGCTACATGTTCAAAGGCAGAACTAATCAACGATGTCAGAAAGTCTCAGAAATTGATAGACACTTGACAATAATAACCAATGGATATTGGATCCTGATCATCGTTGTGCCACTAGGTTTGTAAACTACCAATGATCAATAATGAGCTCAGCTATTGTTTGTTGGCCTCAGAGTCAGTGTGAAACAGATCCAGCCATGGATCTGTCTTTCGCTCTTCTTCCAGATAATCGGATGGTAACGGAACCCTGTGGAACTTCAATATCCTGCTCCTTTAAGTTCTTCTTTACCGTCATAATTAACAAAGAACACGCGTGGCTATGCCTTGTAATAGTGTTACGCAAACTTATCTAGGAATTCAGAAAGGCCCCAGATCGTGGGGATTGTGATTGTAATCACTTAATTAAAGGGGGTACATGTGCTGTAAACATTCCATAGATAATAGTCACAAAAATAAAAGAGGAAGACCCTCAAGGGGATCAACACCCAATTATTTCCCTACTCTATCTTCTTCGAAGTATCTGTTAATAATCTTGCTCATCTGCCTGAGCCTTAACTATCCACCAATCTATTTTTGTTCTTGCGACATTCAGATGAAGCATGACCATCTCTTTGCATTTCAAGCAAAGGATGGTTTTCTTATTTGATCAATGGCTGCTCCTTCATTCTTGTTTTGCGATCTGGATGCTGGAGTGACATCGTGGGACCGAATTGGAATCATATCTAATCTTCTGCTGCTGCAGTGAATAGCTTTCCCATTGGTGGTTCTCTCTGCCAATGAGCCTTCTTTATCTGCCATTCGATCTTTGCAGCTTGGAGACACTCTTCTGCCACCATATACACTGGCTGTATTCCCTCTTTCCCGGTAATAGTGGCTGCAATCCATCAAAGAATTTTGCCATGAAGTGCTCTTTAGATTCATTAAATTGTTTTAGACAACAAGGTGATGGAACTCTTCGGCATACTACTACACCAATCTGTCTCCTTGGTCATTGGGATGCAATTTCCTCAAGGACTACACAAAATCCACCAGTAGAATAATCTCTTTCAACGGCCTTTTTGTCTTCTCTCATTTTTGGACCTTTGATTTTTTTGCCGCACTTCCATGTTGCATTGACTTGCTCCCACCATACCGAAGCTTGTCATCTCATTCATTGCAACCAATTTGACCTCCTCCTCATTGGAAATTGACTTGTAATGGAAGATACTTCAATCGCTTCTAGTCAATCAAGGAAGTCGTCACTGCATAGACTCTCATCTTATTCAAATAGTTTTACCTTCTTATTAAGATCTTTCTCTTCATGATCCACAGATCTACACCATTGGCATCATTCATTCCGGTGAACTTGCTGTGGAAGGGGAGTTGCCTATCATAGAGAAGGGATAAGACAAGAAGTGCCTCCTGCGATATTCTTGTGTCAATGTTAGAGGAACTAGGCCTATATCAGCCCACTATATCTTTTTGTGCAGAAGATGGTGATGAACAATGAACCCAACACAGAGGCAAATGATATCTGAATTCCATTCTGATCCAAATGTTGATTATGAGCGATTAAGGATTCAAATAATAAGTTCATGAAAAATTACTGTCTCTTGGATCAGTATATCCTTTACTTGAGTGCGAAGAGAGGAGCAATGGCATTTATTTATGCAAAATGATGGAAAGGTGGAAATATGATTTTTTTTATTATTATTATTTTTTTTTTGAATAGTTACTTTCATTGACAAAAGCAAGCAGTACAAGGGATGTATACTGACAAGCTAAAACAGGAAAGAAATAGGGCGCCTATAACAAAACTACTTGGGCCCTGCAAAAGACAAGACCAGCTCCTTCCAATGCAGCATTTTCTGATCAGTGGAGTATCCTTTAAAAAATGGATTGATGGACACCCAAAGAGCAACTGAAAACTTAGTTTTCTCCACCAAGCAGCTTTCACTGGTTCCAACCCCTTCAAAGCATTTGGAGTTCCTTTCCTTCCAGATTGTCTAGAGGACTACAAGAAAGGTCAATCTCCACAACTCCTTGCCTCTTGGAACTCCGATTGGAGCCTTCCAAGCCTGGAAAAATTCTGGGAGGGACTTTGGGAAAACCCAGCAGCAGTCAAACCACTCAACCACCGAATTCCAAATAAACCGAGCAGCTTTGCAATTCAACATGAGATGGTCCACTGATTCCTCATCTCTTAAACACATGGACCCTCCACATTAGGTTATCCATGGTAAGAATTCTTTTTTGAAGAGCCATCCACCCAAAGATTACCACCCTTGGAGGAGCCTTAATCTTCCAAATGCTACGCACTTCATTCCTCTCACTCGATCTGTTAGATATAGCTGAGAAGAAAGAAGAAACCGAGAAGGATCCATCTTTTGAGGCAGTCCACACCCTTTCATCCTCCCCTCCTTCCGGGGTGTACATACCATTTAGAAGATTACGGAGCAAGATGAATTGAGATTCCTCATGATATTTTAAATTCCTCCTTAAAATGGGGCTCCAAGCCACCTAACAACCAGCTCTTGCCATATATGATTTGACCTTTGCTTCCTTGTCCATGGTACATTGAACAGATCTGGAAATTGGGCCGCCAATGTCCTGTTTCCAACCCACATATCTTGCCAAAAAAGAACCCTCTCCCCCGACCCAATATGATATTTTATATTCTCCATGAGGAACCTTTTAACTGAAAGGATTCCTTTCCATATTGCCGACGACTTTTTAGGGGCATCCTGAACATCCCATCCATTTCTAGGGCGACTATATTTCCCCTCCAGTACCTGTCTCTATAGACCATCTGATCCTTCTCGTATCCTTCAAAGCCATTCGCCCAAAAGGGTTTGATTCATCTGTCTAAGAGGTCTGATTCCCAAACCCCCTAATTCCTTCTACAAATTGAATCCCAATCCATCAAATGATACTTCTTCTGAAGACTCTTAACATACCATAAGAATTCTCTCTGCAACCTTTCTATTCTCTTAATAGTTGAAGCCGAGCATTTGAAGAGGGAAAAGTAATATACTCGCAAATTTGACAAAACTGACCTGATAAGGGTGACCCTTCCTCCGATGGACAAGTAGTTAGTTTTCTAGGCAGACAGCTTTCTCTCAACCCTTTCTACTACCGAGTTCCACATCGATTTAATAGCCGACCTCAAACACAAAGGTAGCCCTAAATAAGAAGCAGGCAAATCTCCCACACTGTAGCCCAAGATATCTGCATATTTGAGAAGCACAGACTTCTCAGTTCTTATCCCAATCAGCTCACTGTTGAAGAAGTTGACTTTAAGGCCTAACACAGCTTCAAAGAAGAGGAATGGCTTTTACGTTTCTAATCTGGTCTTGATTTTCTCCACAAACGATGAGGGTGTCGTCTGCAAACTGCAGGTGGTTGATTGCGGGGGTGTTTTTGGCCACTTTAAACCCTAAAAATAAACTTGCATTCACTGCCCATTTTATCATTCTACCCAGAGCTTCTGCCACTATTAGAAATAAGAAAGGGGAAAAATGGTCCCCTTGTCTAAGCCCCCTTTCAGCCGGAAAGAAGCCTTTTGGAGACCCATTTATAAAAATAGAGATCCATGCTGAAGAAATACACTCCCGATTCTACTTCTCCACTTTTCACCAAATCCAATTCTTCTAAGCATATATTAAAGAAAGTTCCTGTCCACTCTATCGTAGGCCTTCTCCAAATCCAGTTTGCAAATAAGCCCCGGAAGCCTATCCTTGTGCCTTGAATGCACACACTCATGCGCCCCAAGGATGTCATCCAAAATCTGCCTCCCCTTCACAAAAGCTCCTTGGTCTTTGGAAATTATACTCAGCAAGACCTTCTAAATTCTCCATGCTAAAACTTCGGCTAGAATTTTATAAATGCTTCCAAGAACACTAATGGGCCTGTAGTACTTGATACCAATTGCCCCTGACTTTTTAGGGATAAGCACAAGAAAAGAAGCCCCAATGCCTTTAGAAAGCTTTCCCCTCTGATGGAATTCATCCATGAAGGCTAGAATATCCTTCCTCAACACCACCCAGAAACGTTGAAAGAAGGCCAATGGAAACTCATCTAGAGCTGGAGCTTTATCAACTGCAAGATAAAAAAATCGGTGTAAATGTTGCTAATTTTGATACTGGTAAGGAAATTGGAGTGCCATCTACTGTTGCTAGCTCGACCACTCGCACTAACAATGAACAAATCCATGATCTCCTTTCCAAAATCGGCCGTCATGAAAGTAATGCTTCTACTTCTTAGCTGGAGGGATAGACTGGTACTACTAGCCCTGTGCAGAGTAATATATCTTATTAGAGTAAGGGTACTCCTCATAATGCCATTCATGCAAGGGTTTTGTTATAGTTATATTGATAATAAGGGGTTAAATTTAATGTTCTATTGAGTGTTTAATAAAAAGGATATGAGGATGAGGATCTCATGTGAAATGTAACACATCCAAATCCTTTCTCCTCCAATCTCCTTCAACTTACAAGTTTGGGTTTAGAACAAGGTAACAACTAAGCATCATAGCATTTACATCCATCTTTTGGTGGTCATCTAGGGCTAGGGGCTAGTGCTGATGTTAGCAACCATTCCGAGGGGCTAGCTTGAAGATTGCATAAATGGCCTGAAATGCCTGGTATTTAGGATATTATTTAATATTTATTGAAGTCATTTGAGAGGGAAAATGTCATTTCCTATGATACCTGGATACTTCAAAATAGGCAAAGTATCATGTCATATCTTATCCAGTACTTCACTTTTTATACATAAAATTTGTGTCCTTGCAATGTCTATGGCGTGTCCCTACCATATCCATGCCTTATCTGGGCATCATAGCTTATATCTACTAGAAAGACTTGAGATAAACCCAGCTTTGATGCCCCATTTTTCATGGACAAAGAAAAGCTTCCTTATCATTTGGCTTGCATCGTAGAGATGAGTAGCAGTTTTTCCTAACAGGTGGAAACCATATGTCAGATCATGGATCCATGGTGCAAAATCTCGGTCTAGTGGGTGTCACTATTGACCTTGAAAAATGACAATCATGGTTCACAGCCATCACGGCCCATCATGGTGTGAGTTTTTTGGTTCCCAAAAAAATTTGTATCCCAAAAAATCAGAATCTTGGAAAATGCTAAAATTTAGTGTTCCCTTTTCCCTTTAGGGCACATTATAAAGAAAAATTCTGGTACTCTGAAAGTCGTTAATGTCAGGGAGTTTTTTTTTTGAGAAATTGTTCAATTTGTTCAAAATTTAATGGCATGATGAAATATATTTGTGAAAAGTTGTAGGAATAAAAATATAAAAGCCCTATAGTATGCAAATAAATTTAAAACTTTTAAACAGTAACCAATCAACCATTCAAAAAGAAGGAATATATGTGGTAAGTTGATAACGTCGAGTCAAAGTAACAGTATGGATAGTTCCTCTATTCACATGCGAGGTCATGAACTTTATGAATAGAAACTCACACCTAGCAACTTCAGTTTCTCTGTACAAAATCTTGCTTTTATTATTTTAGAACATTCATAATTTAATCAAAGTACTGCTGTATGCATTCCTTTCAGGCATTGTGATGCTGGAAAAGTAAGAAATTAATGGAACAGCTTTTTTAGCAGCATTGGTTGTATCTTCTATTCAGAGTATTATAGCTATCTATAAACCATCTAGCTGGCGAGAGAGAGAGAGAGAGAGAGAGAGAGAGAGAGAGAGAGAGAGAGAGAGAGAGAGTTTGGGATGGTTCATCCTCAGTGGGGCTCATCTTATCAACAGAACCCAACCATGTGCGGCTTGTACACAAATCAACACTCAAGCATACCTCAGTGGGGCTCATCTTATCAACAGAACCCAACCATGTGCGGCTTGTACACAAATCAACACTCAAGCATACTGTGCAGCACTGTAGCTTTTTGGATTTAGATTTCTAAATAACAATTTGTCATATTTGATGCAGACATATTTTGCATATTTTACAGTCACAGACTCATTTCGTTCACTCATGTCTGTCCATGTTTGTTGACTCAACTACTCTGTTGTGTTGCTCTAGTCACTTGTTCACTTCTATCTTTGATGGCAAACTAATTTAATTTCTTCATTCACAGTTTGACTGCCTCTCACATGTTCCAATTTATTATTTTGACTTTGATGATGCAGTTGCTTCAACACTTCTTAACTTTGTCAAGACGTTTGGGCGTGCCCATGATGAAAATTGCAAGCAGCTTGAGCTTGAAAGGAAGAAAGCTCAGAAGGCAGCGGAAAGCGAGAAATTGAAAGCTGGAATTCTGAAAAAAGAGTCAGAACATATGTTACGGCCACCTGTCAAGAGCAACATCATTTGACATTAACTTAATTTTAACAACATGGGTGATTTTTTCTTTCCCCATCTCGGAGAAAACATACTCCTCTATAACGAGGAACAAGAAGATAGAGACTGGAAAGCCACCACAACGGCCAAGAAAAAAGGGAAGAAAATGTACCTCCTATTGTTGAATAAGCTGAAGATTTTGCTGGAAAATACAATGATAGATTAAAAAAAATTAAAGGAGATTCAATCTGTATTTTGTGAGGTATGCCGTCTTATCCTTTTTTGTAGTAACTATGTGATTTTCTCTGCCTAACGTAAAGTTTCCACTTTCAGGAAATGATATGCACTGACTTGTCTGATCTGGGAAAATCAAAACAGAAGTTCTTGGAATGAATCCACAATTTGGATACTCATGACTATTTTTGGCTTGGCTGTGTACAAATGTGCCCCATATTTTTCCCTGGTTGGACAGCTCTGACCATATCATTTGTCTCACTTTTCACTCCTAATTTATGATTATTCTCTTGGAACAGGTCAGCTAGAGACGTCCCAGTGGCGGGCAATCTTGTAAAAAGTTTACTAACCGGATTTCTCTTCTGTAACAATATCTCGAATAGCTAATGTGTGATTTAGTTTCTTGATTGTTTTGTATTCTTTTTCCTGCACATATTTGAATAATGGGTGTAAAGAAGTGGAAGCATAAGCAAAAAGCAATCTTTTCACCATTTTCCAATTATATTTTCAGTTTTCTGCTTTAGGTTTTTGCTGGTTAATTGCAAACATTGCTTTTTTTGACAAAAACATGAATATTAAATACAAGAAATGTGGAAAGTCTCATTAAAAATAGAGGAATGATTATACTGATGCCCACGCCAACAACATTAAATACGTGGTTAGATTTGTGGTTTGTGCATATGATTAGCCTAGATCCTGGTGTTGGTGTTTGAATTTGATCTGATCATCACAAAAACAGTAAAGCCAATGTAAAATAACTCTTTACAGCTAAAACCATTGAGCAACTGCCACATTGCTAGGTGTGTTGTAGGCCAACACTTAAGCTACTCCAACCCAGGTTCTCAAAAGCTCTAGTATGCTCCAGTGTTAGTTTACTGAACATAAGGCTTACATATTGCTAACCAGACTATAGAAAGTTGGCTACACGAAGATTGATTTTCGTATTATATTTTACTCAACTTTCAAGTGTTAAATGCCTGCAAATTGCTACCATCATTCTACAAACTGAACATCAATGTCCTAGGAGGTTGCTCATCTTGTACCAGGGAGTACACGCACATTTGTATGGGCTTCAAAAAGAGGTGATATGAGCATAACGAAGAGGCTATATTGAAGGCTCCATGTGGTTTCAATTGTTGTTTAACAAAAAGAAAAGAATGGGAGACAAAAATAATTTGTACATAGTCGCCTCATAATTCTCATGTGTAGTCTGTAGAGGTTCTATAATTGTTGCAGGGATTTCAATTGTTTTAGGGTGGAGAAGTTCAATGAGAAGAAACTACTTTGAATATGTAATTACTGGGGGGGGGTCATCTCCATTGGGGTTAGAAGGAATCTTAATCAAAATGAAAAATTTGCAGGGAAATGGTAGTTTCATCTGTTGTGCAAAAAGAGTCCTACTAGGAGCTTTCGCTTCCAGTTATGCTATATTATACTTTTGGAAGTGAATACTGTATGCAAGTTTTCTATAATGAGAGGGAGTCTTTGAAAAGCAATGGAATGAGTTATATATTCTATTCAAGAAGAACAAGTAGAGAACATGAGATGTGAGTGGTTTTTATACCTAAGAGATGAATAGTTTTCCTTCTCAATAAAGCTTTGAAGGATTTTTAAGAAGCTAAGACTACCACAGACTCTTCAAACTTTTCACTGGCTTCTTGTTGCAAGTTTGGGTTCAACAAGAGGATCTTAGGTTTAACCTATCCAACCCACATGATCATAAATTCTAGCTCTCTAACTGGACAAACAATAAATAGCCACTCCTCTTAAACATTGCACCTGGCCTAGAAGGCGAAGTGCATAAAATCTCATATCTTGTGTGATTCTATTTTCTCTAGTCAATACATCCTCCTCATTATAAAAGTATTTCCACTATTTAACTATGATTCAAAATCTCTGGGAGAATTTGCTTTACCAGGATTCTCTTAGTCACCTAATAGGATTTAGTTATTATTATTATTATTATTTTTTGGCATATGCCAATGGACCTATCTTCTTAATAATGCTACTTCTATATCCAGCATATCCACTTGATTCCATCCCACATCTGAAGTCTTTATAATATTTTGGACCCTTCAAGATCTCTGTTGATCAATTGGAATCCATCAGAACATGTGCATGGTTCACCACTTAAATGATTGTCATGCCTTGAATCACCTTGCATATTCATTCTGACCATGTGGCATGTCCATTACAAGTGCGTAAGATTTCAATTACCCAACCAAATAATCCTCCTTTGTTTTGCTCTCTTCAGATTTCAAGACATGGTACATCAAAAAACTAGCTACACTGGTCATGCCCATCATGAACCATTATTTCATTTTTCTCTTTTTGACTTTTACCCTTCACTTATGTTGATCTAATATAAAATTTTCTTTTATAAAAAGTCTAGCAAAGCTTTTTGATACCAGCTCAAGGGCTTGGGGGCCAGCCCCTCTGGTGAGGGAAGTAGACCTTCGGTGAGATGAGAGAACTCTTGAGTGAGGGAAGGAGGCTGCCCCGATTGGTAAGAAGTGACCCCCATCTTACCAATGGCGTAAGAGGCTATTCTTCTAGCAAAGTTTTACAGCAGGCTGTCTATCTAACAACGCAAAAATATTATTTTATGAGCTTAAGATCAATATATTAGGTTGTAATATGTAGTTAATTGTTCTCTCTCTCTCATTCATGTGACATCAAACGTGTGCACATGCGCTCAATTTGTTCACCAGATTTAGGAAAACATCCTTCTTCAAGATTTACATATAATAAGAAGATTGTTTGAACCCAATTATCTTAAATTTTGTGATTTTCTTTAATGATCCCAAAGTACAAGAACCGCAAATCAAGCTAATTTGATATAAATAGGTGACCAACCAGGCAACGTACAAATGCTAGTCAGATGGCCATCTTGCATCTTCCTGTCCCTTTCTTACAAGCATATGATCCTCCTAAGCATCATGATTTATTTAGAAATCATGCAGAGCAATAACTGAGGAATCCCAATGAAGTATAGACTATTCTATTGTCTTATCTCATCATCTCCACTCCCCCCATTTGCAAATTATCATTACCCTAGATACTCCCTAGGAGAACAGGTAGAAAATTCTTAGCACTAGGACAAAGTTCAAATATGAATGCAGTTTGACTTCTTAAATGCTACAGTGATGTATACTTTATTTTTTACCCTTGAATTCTCTCACCCTATAAACCAAACATGGCTTAAATTTCAAGGGCTTAGAAATAAAGCATGTGGGTCAGAGCCCTATCCTAACAACTATGAATTCAATTGAATTCTTGAATTGATTATGGGTTATTAGCTTTGAAGTAGATGCTATAGGAGCTTGATATTAAACTAACAAGTGATAAAAGACAAAGCTACCCCTTTCTGATTTTATAATGCAAAAGGACAGTGTCCATTGGAAAAGCAATTTGTACTGTTTCTAGATAAGAATAGTCCATCAGCCCTTTGGGCCTGACCCACAATGTGGATTTATTTTTACACTAAACAAATGTGTCGGTTTTGCTTGATCTTATCTTCATCATATGGTTTTGGAAGCAGTTGTCCCCATGAGACCTTAAAAAAAAAGCTCAAAAAACCCATATGAAAATTTTAGATCTATCCCTAAAACCCACATAAAATCCCCGTTCTACCCCAAAACCAAACTACCTTTTTGCCCAACCCACCCCCCAAAAACAAAAATAAAAATAAAATAAAGAAAAAAAGAATAACAGAAATGATGGATCCAATTGATAAAAAGTGGGACCCACACATGGAAGGGTAAAAACTACTCCATTTTTTTTTTTTTTTGCCTTGGTGGATCCATCAGATCAGTGGTCAGGATTAAAACAAAACTGATGGCCAACAAGTGAAATGACCTAAAATCGCACCACAAACTCTTTGTAATGTTAAAAGCAGTTGGGTGATCTATGACTAATTGACTTATTGACTATACCGCACCGGGGGTAGAATAGTCATTTCACCTACAGGTTGCTGACAATTTGGGTAACATGATTTCTCGTTGCTCGTGCAGCTCACGTGCCGTCGACGAAACAAGAGTAGAGATGGTGGTCCGTTTGTGGGACCCACTAAAGAATCCCATGCAATGTCATTATTTCCATCTAACGGATATATAAAACATATCAATCAATCCCCTTAATTTATAACTGTGTTTGTGTGTGAATGTAATAATAAGTTCTGTAATCTTGAAAGGGACGTCTTACCAAATCCACCTCCTATTAAGGTGAGTTGGACCAAAGCTCCCCCACCAACAAAATGTAAGCAAAACTCATGTGGGTCCCATTGTGGATAGGTGAATGCTGCAAAGAATAACCCCATTTGGAGAAACCCTAGCCATTGAATTGTTGGCCTGCAAATGGATGGTAAAAAAATGGGCTTTTGCTTAATTGCTTGATTTCAAGGATGTGAAGCCCACTTTTTCTTTATCAAGCCTTTTGATATCACACACCTCTCAATAAGTTTCACTCGGGATGACTGCAAATGCTTTTATTTTGAGCAGTTCAGATTTTCAATAAGTGCGTTTTAAAAAAAAAACCGGACTCAAAAGAGTTATAATAACCTGACCTTTTTTACATGTACCCAATGGGCCTTGGGCCCACCAGATGGCTGTTATTTAGGGTGGGACCCACACAACTACTATATTCGTTCAGCGGCATTCCAGCTGACTACCTGCCATAACTAATCGTTTCTTTTCTAATACCTAAATCCTGAAGCAGCAGTCACTTGGCTTATAAACAAAGACATATATATGCCTTTTAACTTTGGCATCAGACAGAGAAAAATTAACAGAAAAGTAACAGCTGCTAATAATAGCTTCTTGCACTCTCATGTTACAGTGTCCTGAGCCGGATCAATTGTATAGTTTTTAAGGAGCCCAGTGGGGCCCAAGCATCCATGATCTGGACCATTGATCTAATGGGTCATACCATTTATATAAGATCCTCATTTGTAAGCCACCCAATGAAATGCAGGATCTGTTGGCCAGTCAAAAATCGAGTTCAGCATAAGAGGATGAAAATCACTTACAGCCTGTTTGATTGAATAGAATACATAAAAATTTATAGTAAAATAATTTCCACTAATCGATTATTAAAGAGGTGAGGAGTTAAAGGATACTAGGTAAAAGGTGAAAGTGAAGGGTCTAAGGTAGAGATATAGATGGGACATTGACTTTGCTAGGTATTGAATTACTTGGGTGATCTACGGTCAGATTTACCATGATCTGAATTGTCCAACCCTAACACTTATAGGATTAACATAGGATTAACAGAGGACTAACCATCTGATGATGAGATCCATCATAAACATATCCGGCTCACTAAAAGGTGGGCCCCACATAAAAGAACCGTTGGAATCACACATCAAACCCCAGATTAAATATTTGCTAGGAACCCAGAGTCTCCAGATTTAGCTGAACAAATCTATCCGCATGTGGGAGACTTATGACTCTCTGGTGCATTGGAACTGGCCATGCAGAGATCCTTTTGATCCAAAAGCTAAGGAATAATCAAAGCAATCTCCACAAATCCTCCAAACCCCACCTTCCCAATCTCCTTTTTCTGCCAAATAGAAGCAAAAAAAGACAAAAGAAAGAAAGAGAGCCTTCTCACTCACTCCACATATGTTCTTCCACTTCCCATATCTCTCAGTTCATCAACACCTCACAGCCCCACTTCTATCTATCTTCAGACACAAGCAGAGGACTTGAGTCTGGCTCTAGCACTTGTAGAAAAATGAGCAGAAGAAGAACAGTTACAAAGAATGCTGTTGCAGCTAGCTCTGTTTGGGAGAATAGGATGAAATTGGAGGAGGGAAATGGAGGAATCAAGCCCTCTAATGGGGTTGCCAGTTGCAAAGAAGAAGGTGGAGGCCGTGGAAGTGTTGGTCTCAGGGTTTACAGGAGGCTGAAGAGAAATCAAAGCGACAGTGCAGTGGAGAACAGGAGTAGATCCAAATTGGAAGCTGAAAAGAACCCAATTCAGTTGAGGAAGACTAGATCAGATTCACAGAGGATTTCTGATGAGAATTGTAAGTTGGGTGTGTGTAAAGACAAGAATTTGAAGGGGAGCATGAGCAATGTGGGTCAGATCACATCTCCAAAGGTTGCTAAAGATGACATTCCAGATGCCAATGTGGAGGAAGAAGAAAAAGAAGAAGAAGAAGAAGAAGAAGAGTTTGAAGAGGAAGAAGAGGTGGAGGTAGAGAAAGAGAGGTTTGATATTAAGGAAATGAATTCATCAGATGAAATTGTGAGAGATGAAATTGTGAGAGAGGTTGGGGAAGAAGAGAAACAGCTTCATCAGATCCATGACATACCCATCTCGGCTAATGCAGTGACAAAGCCAATTCATGTAATTGAGCATCCATCAATTGATGAGGAATTCACAAAACCACCTCCAGGTAAGAGGATTTTCTACATCAATTTAAGTTAATTTGCAGTTCTGGTTTCTGGGTTTCTCTGTTTTTATCTCAATTTCTTTTGGGGTGTTTTCAGTTTCAGTTGCTGATGCATTTGAGAGAATACATGAAGGCCAAAACAGGATGCAGAACCTTGGTGGGTTTTGAACCTTGAGATCTAATTAGCCATTGATTTTCATTCTCTTCTCCTCTCTGATTCTCTGTTTTCTGTTGTTTCCTCAGTGGATTTGGTGATGTGGAGAGACATATCTAAATCAGCACTTATTTTTGGACTTGGAACCTTTATTCTTGTCTCATCTTCATATACCAAAGATGTCAACTTCAGGTTAAAGACCTATAAAATCAAAATATATATATATATTTCCTTATGAATTCCCATGTTGCAGATCACTAATTCCCATTTTTTCAATTTTCTACAGCTTTATTTCTGCAAGTTCCTATCTGGGTCTAGTATATCTTGCTGCAAAATTCTTTTATAAGTCAATTATCTGCAGGTAATTGAACAAATCTCTCTCTCTCTCTCTCTCTCTCTCTCTCTCTCTCTCTCTCTCTCTCTCTCTCTCTCTCTCTCTCTCTCTCTCTCTCTCTCTCTCTCTCTCTCTCTCTCTCTCTCTAGGTAGATAGATAGATAGATAATCTCTCTCAATTTTTGTCTTAATTTTTTGATGGTATGAATCAGGGGAGCTGTGGATTTTATTGATTCAGACGAAAAACACATAATATTGGGAGAAGAAGAAGTAATTTGGATACTGAAATTGATTCTTCCATACTTCAATGAGGTTCTTTTCAAGATCAGATGCCTTTTCTCTGGAGATCCTGCAACTACCATGAAGGTATCCCTTTCTAATGAACTTGTTTTTAAGAAACAGGAACACTACTAAAAGTAGTATGGTAAAA
Organism: Litsea cubeba; assembly: GCA_012931725.1. Lineage (NCBI taxonomy): Eukaryota > Viridiplantae > Streptophyta > Magnoliopsida > Laurales > Lauraceae > Litsea > Litsea cubeba. Next base: position 75,850,307 of record CM022949.1, on the reverse strand, counting down.
CACAGGAGTAAGAAGGAAAAGTCCAAAGATCCAATCTCGACTTCTACCAAATTCAACCCATGCTATATACTTATTTTTTTCACACTCATAATAACTTCCATTTTATTCCCTTCTTCATGTCCAGCCACTGGGCATGCTTCCATCATCCTGTCCTGTCCCTGTTATATCTGTCACATTTGCAACCTTGATCAGAAACAGAGATCAGTAAACACTACTAAGGCCACGGTTGTGGAATGTAAGGATTCGGCTAGATATGGAGAAGAACATGATAGATTGTAGATTACACAAACACATCCTAAGTAAAATAGCAACGAACAACATGATAGATCGGAGTTCACATAATGGCTTTAAATAGGGTCAAGCAAAAGAACTAAATCACAACCCTTGATTCAAGGGTCTCCAAGTTTAAAAAAAGTAAAGTTATATATATATATAGGGAAATATTCATGTGCATCTATCCAAAAGTGAATATAATTCGAGTAAGTATTAAATTAGGGTGGTGCTAATTCTTGAAGTGTTAGCAAATGTGAATGTGTTGAATTAATGATGCGTAGGTCCCACGCGCTACTAGATTAGTTCTTAGATAAATTTTACAAAAACAAATGCCAAAATAAATGAAATAAAAGGCTTCAATGAAGATGATAAATCATGAAAAGAATCATTCCCCAATGAAGAAGAAAAAAAATTCTCAAACTTGATTTGGTGCAGTAGTCTAATAAAAGGTTTACAATACATCCATTAAAGTGGTGCATGTACACTATCCATGATACTCCACTGGAGCAACGTATAGTTTTCACTATACTTTTTGGCTCTTTTCCTTTTCCATCAGGCATTATCATATGAATCTCAAACACATGGCATTTGCAGTTGGCGATATTGCTGTTCGTGTTGGCTCGTTGTGGGAGCTCCATCACCATCTGGACAATGGCAAGATTGGGTAAGTTATTACATGAGTAAAATGGGATGAAGTTTTTACATGAGGGTAGGGTTGGAAAGAACAAGTTATCACTGACTTTATGGCACTTGTTGGTTTTTGTTATGTGTGTTTGTGCATGTGCAGCCTTCTTTGGAGTTTTTACATTGCCAAAAATCTGTTCTACATATTCCCATCAGCTGTCATCATATGGTAAAAAAGCTAACCACTGTCAGATCTCTTTGGTTGTCTTTGGTAAACTTGGAGTCAGAAGTGTCGGTGGGCTGCCAATGGGCTGGACCATTGAATGTTTTGGACCCTCCCTTTAGAACTGGGCCACCTTATTAGGCCCTTTGAGCTCTTCTCTAGTTACAACACTGTACAATTTTCCCTTTTTGTATATTCTTTTTTGGGTATGATTGATAAGTTAAATATAGAAGAATTATGGGCTTCGGCCCAAACATTTCTTCAATTGTTGATCCTAGACCTAGGGCAATTATCCCCAGCAGACGTCCCAAAGAAAAGTCATGGGTAAACTAGTCTCCATGTTTAATGTAGAGGGACCCACTCAGCATTCACATCCAAAATTGGTTTACCATGGAATTTCTCCTGCTAACGTCCACAGGAGAAAATTTACGCTAGACCTAATTGGTGATGGTAAAAAGAAATGACTGGATGAAAGTAGATGACAATGCAAACTTCACATAAGAGTGAAACTGATTCATCTAGTCTCCAAAAGAAAAAAAAAAAGATTACGTCGAGAATAGGATTGGGCCTAAAACTGAGGCCCACAGAGCCTTTGTTTGCTTTGTAATTGTGGATTAGTTTTTCTTAAGAAGTTCAAATATTTAGAGCTGCTGCCTGCCCATACATGCAGGTAATTTTTGGTTAAGGCGATTTCGAGATGCATGGGATTCTTGCACTCACAAGAAAGCCGTTGGAATTGGCATTTTCACAGTCATATGGAATTTGTCTTCTGTGGTGGCACGGATTTGGGCAGGTATGTCCTTTTCTTTCTTTCCCAAAAGAATCTCATTTTAATGAATCTTGTTTTCTATATTACAGTTGGGTCCTGTGGATTGGAAAATGCAGGGGCGGATGAAGGGGGGGGCCCGGGTGGGCTGCAGCCCACCCAAGATTTGGGCCCAAAAAAAAAAAATCCAGTTTCCAAAAAAAAAAAAAAATCCAGTTTCCCAAAAAAAATAATTATCACTATTACTTTCACAACTTGTAGTCTTAGCTTGCAAGCATTGGTTTAAATCCTGTTATTTCTTCTCTAATAAAATATCAGAGGAATTACCCTACCATTGTTGCAGCAGACAGTAATTCTCATAGCTTTGATAAAACTTCATTGTGAGCTGAAAATGAAAAGAAAAGAAATAAAAAAATTAGGAAAAAAAAAGTAAAACCGGTCGTCTTATGTATAATGTATTGTATATTGATGATTATTTACTATCTTAGGTTATAATGTCGCATCATCAAGCGCCCAAAAAATCAATAACTCTTCTATCGTTCTATAAGAGAAAAGATGATAAATCTGAAAGTGGCGAAACTTCCACATCTATTCCTGATATTTCAAAGCTTGATGAGGATGAGCGACGTCCTACCAAAGTTCAAGTTGTTGAAATTGAAGGAGTTGAACCTTCTTCTCGAGTCCAAAGAGTCGTAGTTGCACATTCTTCCAAAGCTCAAGAAGTTGCACCTATGGAAGTTGATGCCACTTCTTCATTTGAATGTGATCCGGGTAAACGCATTGCTATATATGAATACCCGCTTAACAAACATGATGAAGTTCGGGTAGCTTATCTTAGAATGAGACCTTGTCGACCTACTCATGAGAAAGAAAAAGATTATGCGGTGACCATATTTGGAAAGCAAGGCCGACGGTTCAATACTAATTGGTACAAACTATTCCCTTGGCTAGAATATTCACTCCACAAGGATAGAGCATATTGTTTTTATTGCTTTCTCTTTGAAACAAATCCTCCGAAGCATCCGGTATTTACCATTGATGGGTTTCAGAATTGGAAGAAGGTTAACAATGGGAAGAAGTGTTCTTTTTTGAAACATGAAGGTGGTCTTTGTTCTCCACATAGGTCGGCGACAATGTATTGTGAGAATCTAATGAAACCTTCTCGACATATAGATAATGTTTCAATACACTTTCTAAAGAAGCAATTGCAAATAATCGGTTGCTTCTCCGAAATGTTATTCAATGTATTAGGATGCTTGCATTACAAGGGTTTCCTTTTAGAGGACATGATGAATCGAAGAAATCAAAGAATTGTGGAAACTTCATTGCAATGTTCGAGTTTTCGAAAATGTTGAACAAGAAAGTTGCCGAAATAGTAGGTGATTGTCTAGGAAATGCCAAGTATACCTCACATGGTATTCAGAAAATACTTTTGCATATATTTGCCGAAAATGTGAGAAAGAAAATACGCGAAGATGTTGGTGATGCAAAGTTTCGTATCATTGTGGATGAAGCACAAGATAATTCACATAGAGAACAAATGGCCATTATTCTACGATTTGTTGATCGTGGTGGTTTTGTTAAAGAAAGGTTTTTGCTATTGTTGGTGTTGAAGACACTTCTCGCGGATTACATGGTTATTTACATCGAAAGAGAGTTTGCTAATGAAGTCGACATTTGGTATAGATGAATTTGATAAGAAGCCACGCAAGTCAAGATTTCACTAGTGTCATGTTTTAACTTTTGTTTGTCTTTTGTCATACTTGTCAAGATCTATTGTGAAGACATTTTTTTGTTGATTTTGAGTAGTATAATAAAAATGATCACTCTTTTGGTATGATGCTTGTAGAAAATGAATTATGAAGATAGTACATAGATAGTTTTTGGTGAACATTGTTGCTATTTTTTATAATTTTTGGTGAGATATTGTTGTTATTTTTTTAGTGTAACTTAAGTGCAGCCCCCCCAGATTAGAAATCCTGGATCCGCCCCTGGGAAAATGGCAAAACCCGACCGGTAACCCGACCTGCATCCCACCAAGCCCAAATGCACCCGTGCCGTTAGTTGGTCGGTCACGGGTCAGGTCAGGAAACCTGCTGTTAAATAGGTTGGACTAGGCTGAATCCTTGTTAAATGGGTCGGACTTAGCTGAACCCGTGTACCCCTTTCCTCCTAACATGCTGTTAAATGGGTCGGACTTAGCTGAACCTTGGGTACCCTTCTAACCCATTTTGATATATACCTTTCCTCCAATATAAACCTACTTAGATGGGTCTATAAAAAAAACAAGGGATTTTAGGGCATTTAAGGGCTGGTACTCTTCCAAGTTCCATCTGGGGATTTCAGGTCTGTTCTGACTCGGACCGTTATGTACTTTAATACGCTATGATGGTGGCGGTAAGGAGAGGGTACAGGAGTAGGTTTGAACTTTTGAAGTATTTTAGGAGCAAATGAAATTCAAAAGGAATTGCAACTCCAGGTGAGTAGTGGTTTTTTTTTTTTTTTTTTTCCTTACCCTCTAACAGGGTTGGGACCGATGGAGTCTTTAGGTGAGGAAAGTAGATCTCAAGTGAGGTAAGAGAGTCCTTGAAAAAGAAAAGGAGAACTCAGGTGAGGTAAGATAGTCTTGAGGGAAGTGAAGGAGACCTCAGATTTGGTGAAGAGCCGTTATTGGGTGAGAAAAGGTGGCATGCACAGAAGTTGACATATCTTACCTCTGGGGCTGGGGTAAGATGCCATTCTCGGCCAAGTAGTGGTTGAGTTCCTTCATTGGAATACGAGTCATGATGCCCACCTGAGTCAAAGCATGTCGAGTTATAAAAGTTTGGGTTCCTCAATCAGATGGATATGAAGCCTGTGATCTTCTTTCTAATCAAGCGCCCTAGTGGTTGAGTTCCTTCATTGGAATACGAGTCATGATGCCCACCTGAGTCAAAGCATGTCGAGTTATAAAAGTTTGGGTTCCTCAATCAGATGGATATGAAGCCTGTGATCTTCTTTCTAATCAAGCGCCCCCACCCCCCCCCCCCCCCCCCCAAGAACCCAATTTTCTAATCCATGATCAAACTTTCCAAACTACCGCTACCACAGTGATTTGCATGAGTCCATGTCAGTCAGCACTAAAGGCCCACAGCAGAATATTACTAATGGTGTTGAACATGGGTTTGCTATCTTTGTCAATTGTCAGTATAGACCTCACCAACTGATAAAGCTACTGAGTTTAATTAAAGTTTTCAGCAAGAAAACCGTTGCACCAAATTTGAAAACTTTTTTGATGATCTATCTGATTCAGAGTTGTTTTTTGGGTAGAACTATCTGATTCAGAGTTAATAACTGCATTGACTTCAAATTAGTCATTACTACTGCTGGGAAAGAGGGACAAATTGGAGCCATAGAAGGTGAAAAATGGGCTCCACATGTGTTCAGTTGTTTGATAGGGACAAAAATCTATACAGTGCATGGTAGGTAGAATTTTAGTTGGTGAATCGTGACAAACGTGAGTGTGAGTTGTATAACTTCATTTGGACACTCAGCCTTTGGAAAGCTCATAACTTTTAAAATGGACATAATATAAAACAAATAACAAAGTTTGTGGAGTTAACTACCCTCACAAGAGGACCATGAGTTGTAGCCAGGGGCGTAGCCACATTTAAGGAGATGGGTAGTCACCCAAGCTGGACTTGGATCTGCATCTAAAACTAGCGTGAAGATTGTGTGTTTGCCTTCAAAATCCACATGAAAATTTTGAGTCCTTTCCCAAAACCTACATAAACATCCTAAGTAGCCCACAATATTCAACTGTTTGGGTCTGCTCCCTTCAAATGAAAATCTTGGGTCCGCCACTGCATGTAGCGATCTAAAAGAATAGATGAATAAGTATTAATAAGTAAGACCACAAAATGAATAGCTCGATCACTCGAGTTCCTTTACCTAGGGATGCTAATATATTTCCGACTCTCCAATTATCCGAAGGTTCCAACCCGTAAGAGACCGGGTGTGAAGCTTGTTTTAGGTACCAATTCATAAATGGGTTGGTTACAAAATCCAATTTAGCTTCCAATTGATAAATGGGCACAATTCCGATTACATACAAGTTTCAACCCGTAGACTTGGAACCTAGCCTACAAGTCTCTAATGTTGTAGCTCAAAATCAACTTGAGTTGAACATTTTTTGTCTTTAATTCTGGAGGTAGAAGACTTGATGCATCGTTATAAATTAAATTATATCATGGGTAATATTCAGGTGAGAACTAGTTCTCACATATTATATGAGAACTTTCTTGTGGGGCCCAATTGTGGGCCCCATTTGGGGATGGGACCAGGGGGGATGGAAAATTCTATGTGAGACCACCCCAAGTATTAAGTTTGACCCCAAACCCATGCCCTTAACCCCTTCATCCGTGGCCCACAAGTTTAATGGCTTCATATTCAAAAGAATATTCAACCCTCGATCCAACGGTTCAGTCCATTCGGATGTGTACCAATACTTGAGATTAGTGACTATCAGGGGGTTCCCTATTGGTTGCTAGGTTTGGATGGGTTGCTAATTGGACCTCGCAAAAAAGTTCTCATATAATAGGTGAGAACTAGTTCTCACTTGAATATTTTCCTTATATCATTATTTTAATAAAAGAAATAAAAAGTAAAAAAGAAGCTAGAATCAGGTTCAGAACTGAATCACAGTCCTCTAATCGAAACAGGATTCAGGTCCTCTTATTGGAACCAGGTCTAGAACCAACAAAACAGATTCCGAGTCATACCTAGATTCAGGATCCTTGGTCATTAAATTTTGAAGACCTATAATTACTCGTGTGTTTTAAAAATCTCTCATTGCTGTAAATCCAATTTATTATCACCAGTGTTTCAAATCTCACTTTGAGTTTTTCATGATATCTTGAGAATTCTTCTTGATAAACCTTGCTACTAATGGTTTTTTGGCCAATAATGTTCCCAAAAAATTTAAATTATCCGGTAATATCTCCTACCATATTATCCTAATTACAATATTTGTAACACTGAAAAACTTAATACAACACTAAATCCACCTCCAAAGAAATCCGATTGGACAATCCTAACCACTCAGTTAGTGGGGTTGAAACAAGTTTTTTATTACCCGAATGAATGTTCATGGCATTATAATAATAATTCAAGCAAGGGGCTTTTTTTCTATCTAATTTCTCACATTCTCTGTGCAGTTTTTTTCTTGATAGTGTCGGTAAGATTCTATCAGCAATCATTTGTAAGAGATGAATGGACTGTAGAAGAAGTGCAAGAAGATTTGAATAATGGGGGACAAGAAGTGAGACAGAAAGGCGGGCCCACTTTAATTGAGAAAAATAGGCCCACCACAGTGGAGTTGACAAAAGAAAAGAAAGGGTCCTAAAATCATGGACTCAGTGGGACACCCACTTTATACCACCACACCAAGCATGTGATCATCTTGTCCGGAATGCATAAATCTGCTCACTTTTTAAAGCAATAGCTGTAAAAAGCAAGCATCCTTTCCTTCAAGCTTTCCACCTTACCCTCTTCTTTTGGGTCACTTCCAAATAAGAATTCCTTTATATATATTTGTTATCCTGGTGAAATTACCCCCACCTTTCCATGTAAAGAGCTTTATGAATTCACCAGAGATTGATATCATATAAAGTCAAGTGTATTGGGATGTTGTAGCCAATAGCCATATATAAATGTGTTTATACAAATGATTAGTGAAAGTGTTTAGAGTACGTATGGTATATTATTTGATGCTCAGCTTATTTTTAATTTTATGGTTTGTAAAAACAAAAGACTAGGATGCAATTTTTTTTTTCCCTTTCAGCATGGAGGCATGGAAATGGGTTTCATGGACTCTCTCTGGTTTTCTTCTCAACTCTAAAATCCTTGGAGCTCCATAAAACCTCTATTTCATTGTTTGTTAGCATTTCTTGTTGGATATGTGGTAGTTCACAGAATACAAAAGTTAAAGGTAAAATTTAGCCAAAGTTCGGATAACGTCAAAAAGAAAGCCAATTCATATCTAGGATGCTAGAACTAGGTGTGAACAAAGTCAAATGTCTTTTCTGATGCATTCACACTGGTACAAAAAGATCAAACTGTAACATATAGGCAAAGACGGGTAATGGATCAGGATTTTCATTCGAGGGGGTGGATCCAAACATGTATTTGAATTTTGAAGCAAACCAACGATTTTCATGTACGTTATGGGGCCAGACCCATGATTTTTGTATGGGTTTTGTAAGCTCACAAGAGGATTTTTATGTATACGTATGGGTTTTGTAAGCGGACCGAGGATTTTTATGCATGTTTTGGAAGCGGACCCAGGTTGGACGAGGGAGACTGGCCTCAAAGCTGTATATGTAGGTCCGCCCAATGGTGAAGCAATTGGGTTCAAGATACAACAACCCAGCTACTGCTTCCATCGCTTGCACCTGGATAGGAACCAACACAACAAAACACGCCATGTTATGTATGCAAAAGAGAAAAGATTGCAGATCAAACCCTTTTTTTTCTTCTTTTGAAGATGGCATGAAAAGAGGTGGCTGGAAGGAGAAGCAGCCCAAAAAAATGGAGCCACAATGTCACTAACAATTAGTGCATATTTGTGTAACAATGGAATTACGTGTTAGCAGATTTTTGTTTCATCAGTTCCATCAAATGTTCCACCCCACCCCACCCCACTCCTTATGGGAAACAGTTTTCCAAAGGCTTGAGGATCAGTCAAGATTTTCTCCTTCTCTCTCTTGTGCAGAAAAACAACATCCTGAACTACAAAAGAGAAATTGAAGCCTTTTTCTCAGGCATAAAAAAAAAAAAAAAGGAAAGATGTGTGGTGGGGTGGGCCTCTAAGGGGTCTCGAATTATGTGTGAGCACAGGATGAGCCTGACAGTTCTAGCACAATTTCATAATTCAGAAAGGAATCCCTACCTACTTGCCTTAAAACCTATTCAAACAGATCTTTGAGTGCTTCAGTTGAATCAGAGCTTACACATTTTGCATTGCCTCTTTCTCAAAAATAAGTTATCTAAAGTAATCAGACAACTTTTGAAAAAAAAAAATAACGAGTTTGCCCACACAGAGCTTCCAAACAGACCCTAGACACATTAATTAATACTAGAACTATCATGCAAACACAAGTTGGGCCTGGACCTTGGAACCAAATCTGAAAAAGGAAGTAAAACCAGTAGGCACGCACCTTACACCTCATCAGTCGCGCAGATGACTGGAAATCCCAGCCAGCCCATTGGGTTGGCCTCGGAATGGGATGATAGCTAAGACTGCTAAAATTTATTCAATTAGGATAAGGAGTGAGATTCGTATGGTTGTGCACACTTGAAAGCATAAATGCACCAGGTTTTTGTGCCTCGGAGGCAACTGCATGGTATATCTCTAACACACGGGAATCTTGCTGAGAAGCACACAAGACTGTCATAAAGACTGACCCAAGTCCACAACTCATCCCAGCATTGTAAAATACAATCAGTTGGCAATTTATTTCATTTACCAAGCAATAATTAGGCACCCTCACATAATTAGCTCACATTATCAGTTCCAACAATTTATAGATGATGTTGAGGTCTTTGTTGGATGCCTAACATGGTTTATAACTGAGGAATATTTGAGTTTTGGATGATAATGACCAAAACAGACCCTTTATATATGCTGCAATGCTCATTTCCAAAGATGAAAACAAAAGTTGTTTTTCTACTTCACCACTAAAAAGTTTGCTTATATACAGATCAAACTATAAAAAGGTTGATTCTGTTTTGACAAAGTCAAACCCCAAAACCTTGAAAATTCTTAAACCCACCTACACTACTGTAAACATAAGTGAGTTGAAGATGACTTTCACTGCATAAATTACATCTTGAATTGAATTGCTAGGCAAATGATCTGTATGATTTCTCCAACTGTTGAATCTGCAAAAAGTTATAGAAAGCTCTATGAAAGAAATATGATGCAGATAAGACCAGTTCAAAGAACTGTGTGGTTAATCAATACTCTAGATTTCAAATGGTGGACAAGAAATCTGTGGTTTGTCCAGTACATGACTTACAAATAAATGTACATGAAATTTTGTCTGAAGGGAATGAAAATATGAGACATTTTAGGTTGTGTTTCATTTATTGTCAAATTGCTTTCTTCCTGAAAAGAACATAAAAATCTCTCCGACATAAAGATCAAAATAACTAATTTACAGAAGGCCTTATCACTCATCTCTTTATTGAAGAGGAAGCTTGCCTTCAAGATAAGATTAAAAAAAAAAATTTAATGTTTTTTTTACCCTACTCTGAAGCTAAATGTTGTTCACACACAAAACCAGAGAAACACGCTTCAGGGTAGAAGCCAGACTACTCTAAAGTGACGTGTTTTTTTTTTCTGAAGAAACAGGAAGGAGCAATATGCTCAAATGGGTTTCACATGGCCCACTTTCTGGAACGAGCTATTCAATTCTACCTGTGGGTTCCATTTAGAACAGTTTCTGTAAGAAATATTATGAAATTCAAGGGACCGTTTGGGCCTATTCTTCGATCTGAACCACTTTAAAGGATGTTCGGGTCCTCTACGCCTAATTGTGACCATCGAAATATTTGAATGTTCAATCCATGACTTGTATCTCTGGACCAATGTCTGCAGATGCAGCTTGATCCCCCATCATCCTCCGCCACTTGAAACGAACTCGTCCTCGAATTAGGTTGCCATGTCAACCAAGACGAGTCACCAATTTCTCTTCTACAAAAGAACTAATTTCTCTTCTACAACTCCACGTTTGAAGTTGTCATTGGAGAGGATATGTACCCAGGTTTCAGGACATGACAGCATACTTACATTAAGCCATGTGTCACATCCATCCAATCCACCCAATCCGCCCAATGCATACTGATCTAATGACACATGATCAGATCATCATAAAGTGTATGGTAATATCTGGTTGAAGGTTGGAGTACCTTCAATATCCACATCTTGAGATACATCAAATATTGAACTATCAAAAAATTTAACTAGGTCCTCAACAGATGTATCTAAACTTGATTATTCACTTTTGAAATGACCCTAAGCATATTAGTTACAAATAGGGTGGTCGCACTCATCATTCAAGTGCTCATGAAATAACAGAGGATTAGTCCAATTGCCTTCCTTAGGTGCTTTTGTCTTTCGAATCACCAAAGTTTGGTCGCAATTGTCGCAGAACATCTCATCCTCACTATTATCACCTTCCACTCCCTAGTCATAAGATGGAATGTTGTAGTCACTAGTCACCATCATATGCGGCTTCATCCTTATCATCCTCACCTTCCTTTGATTTGTTGTTAAAATCATCACGACGATTTAGTCCTTCCACACGCTCCAAGAACTGGTTTAATATCTCAACTTATCTTTTTAATTCCTGAATTTCAACATCCTTAGTAGGGGTGTAAAAAAAAAACGAAAAACCATCTAACCGAACCGAACCGAACCGCGGTTAATAACAGTGTTTCACGGTTAGGTTACGGTTATTGAACTCCAAAAGCACTTCAGAGTTCGGTTACGGTTTTCTGTATTAACTCACGGTTAATAACCGAACCGAACCGTATTTTACAGTTCAGTTAACCGCACATGGTTAACTGTACCGTTATACTAATACAAGAAAAAATAAATGGCCTAAATGAAATAATTCTGAACTTATGTTAACAAAACGAAACCCTAGCAAGTCCAAAACCCTTTCTCCGTTTCTCGCCTCTCTCTCTCAACTCCCAGCCGCACGAAGCCACGAACGAAGAAGAAGACGCCTCTCTCTCTCTCTCTCTCTCTCCTCCCTGACGGAGACCAGACCTGCACCGACTGGAGGCAAAGAAGAAGAAGAAGACGACGACTCTCCTGTCCTATCATTCGTCAGATCTAGGTTTGTTTGTGTTCTTATCATGATTCTAGGGTTTTTTGTTTATTTTGTTCTTAACTGTTCGATGTTTCAAGTCCTTTTGATATTTTTTTTAAGTTTGGGTTTTGATGTAATCAGTCATAGCAGAAATGAAAAAGTTTGGATTCAGAGGTTTTCTTTCTTTTTTTTTTAATGTTTTTGTTTGAATGATGATCCATCGTAGAAATCTTGCTTGGATGTTTGAATGATGGTCCCTTTTTTTTCTATTACACTCAATTTCTTCTTCATCTTCTTCTAGTAGAAAGTTCAGATATTTCTTTCTATTAAATTGGGTGTTGTAGGAGATCTGTTTCAGATTTGGTCCAGTTTGCTTTGATTTTATGTAAGCCCAAATCACAGGATGTTTGGATCTTTAGGAGCAATGTATGTTTTTTTTGTTGTGCTTTGCGGTTTGATGTAACCCTGGATTCCAATTTCCTTGCTGCTCCAGACTCAGCCTTGGATTTCATAATATGGGCCGTTAGATAGCTGTTGGCACCATGGATAGTACACCTTTTGAAATTATGTGTTTAAAACTATGGTTAAATAGCTGGGTTGATTACAATTTGTTCTAGATCCAAACATGCTCTTCTATTTCCTGAAAATTTCACATGTATCACAATTTTTTCTTATTTTGTTTTGATGGGCGCTCAAAGTACTAAAAACTTATTTTACATGAGGCTATTTGATTCTTGTAATTGTTATTTGACTTATTTCACATTGTGAAGCTTTTTGTTAATGGATCAGTTACTCATTTAAAGAGCAATATGATATTTAATACAATACCGTGTGAACTGGACTGGGAATTTTAAGTATAGTTGGTATTATTTGCACAAATTACTATTTGCTGAAGGGCATGATTGGATGTAGGTCTGTTTGAAAAGCATGAGTTTTTGGTTTGATTGCTGATGGATTGTAATTCGTGGAACCCCATTTAAAAAAAATGTGGAATCTGGCTTTGGAAGAATGTGATTTATCTCAAGCCAGTTGTACGTGTTATGTGTTTTGGGGAAATCACACGGGATGTGGGTTGAATGTAAGATGTGGATATTGACACTGTATACTTATTTTAGTTGACTCATATCTCTGTTTAGAGTGTATACATGTGTTGTTACTTTGTTAGGAAATTGTCATGGTCTTTGATATTTTCCTTTTTTTTTTATTAGTAAACTAACTTCTGATTGCATGTTTCAGTTTATTTTGTTCCGAGTGTTTTTTTATTTTTTTCAATTTCACTATCAGATTTTTGATGTCTAGTATGGCCGAGACTCCACTTCCTCAGCTTGATGCTCCTCAGCCTGATGCTCACTCTGTTAGTCACTATCAGAGTTAGGTATCCTCTCTCAAAAGAAAAAATAATAAAGAATCAGATATTTGGCAGCATTTTTCTAAACCTGAAAATTATGACCCTAAGATTCAGTATACACTCCATTGTGGCCATTGTGATGCTCAAGTTAAGTGCTTGAGTGCTAATAGAACTAGTGCAATGAGGAATCACTTGAAAATTTATCCTAAGTTTCCATAAAATATAAATGCAAATAGTCAGAGACAAAAAAAAATTACATCAGTAATGAAATCTGGTAATAGAATCAGTAATGAAATCTGGTAATAGAGCTGAAAATGTGATTCCTGTTGCACTTTGGAAATTTAGTCAGGATGTTTTTATAGAGAAACTTGCAAAAATGACCGTCTTAGATGAATTGCCTTTCAAATTTGTGGAGAATGAGGGGTTAGGCACTTTTGTAGCATGATGAAGCCCCTATTCAAACTTATTTCACGTGTTACAATTGCTGAATATTGTATGGCTTTGTATGTGGCGGAGAGAAAAAAATTGAAGAGTATGTTTTCGAAAAGTAAACAAAGGATATGTCTCACTACTGATGCATGGACATCAAATAAGAACCTTTCTTATACGTGCCTTACGTCTCATTTCATAGAAGAAGACTGGAACTAGCACACAAAAAATCTTGAACTTTTGTGTGATTTCTAGTCACAAAGGTGAGGCAATAGGTTGAAGGATTGAGAAATGTTTAGTTGATTGGGGAATTCAGAAACTTTGCACATTAACTGTTGACAACGCTACATCAAATGACAATGCCATTACTTATTTGAAGAGAAAGTTCTATAAGAAAAGTGACAGTTTTATTGTAGGCGGTCGATATTTTCAAATGAGATGTTGTGCACATGTGTTGAATTTGATTGTGAAAGATGGATTGGATGAGTTGGATGGTACCATAAATCGAATTAGGGATACTGTAAAATATGCTAGGAGCTCTCCACAAAGGACACATTTAAGTCATGTGTGGAGAAAGAGGGAATAGATTGTAAAAGGATGTTGTGTTTGGATGTTACAACTAGGTGGAATTCTACATTTCTAATGTTGGAAACTGCAGCTAAATTTGAAAAGCCATTTGATCGAATGATTGATGATGATGATAAATTTAAGAAGGAACTTGAGGACCTAGGTGGACCTCCTACCTTAGAGGATTGGGAAGACTGTAAGCTCTTGACCACTTTTTTGCAGAAATTCTATGATGCTACAACTAAGTTGTCTGGCACTTCATATGTGACTTCTCATTTGTATTCTTCTGTAGTTGTTTCCATTGAGAACAAATTAAATGCCTTGATGTCTGGTTTTGATCCTTGTTTAAAAGCTATGGCTGTCAAAATGAAATTGAAATGTCAGAAGTATAGGGATTAGGGAACCAATTGAGAAAATGATTGCTATTGTGTTGGATCCACGTTACAAGTGACATGGAGTTATGTATTTTATTTCAAACTTGAGTCTTCCAAGGTGGTTGAGGTTACTGAAAAGATAATGGATACACTTAATACTTTGTATGTTGAGTACCAACATTTGAGTCCTCTAATACTTCATCTTCGAGTCAAAATTCTGAATTGGAAGTTGACCAACCCATTTTTAATGAAAATGATGTCACGGAGGAATATGAAAAGCATAAGGCAGAAATAGAAAATGATGTGGACAAAAATGAAGTTAAACAATACTTGGATTTTCCTCGTGAAAAAGTTCAAGCCAATTCTAGTTTTGATATTTTGGTTTGGTGGAAAGTAAATTCTTCAAGGTGTCAAGTTCTTTCTCAAGTTGCACGAGATATTCTAGCTATTCCAGTCTCTACTGTTGCTTCGGAATCTGCCTTTAGTACGGGAGGACGTGTGTTGGAACCATATCGTAGTTCTCTATCTCCCAAAACAGTAAAAGACCCAATTTGTGCACAAGATTGGTTTTGAGGTTCAAATGTAGCAGCTGATTTGGAAGATGTCGCGAAGGAATTTTAAGCCTTCGATGAGTTAGGTAAAACATTCCTTAATTCTCTTGAGATTTCATGTTATTTCAAATTTGTTGTGAATTTAAATTAGATCAAATGAGTCGTAATGATTTTCTTTTTTGTCAGAATTTGATTTTGATGAGGTTTGAATTGAAGCTAAGTTGAATCGAAGGCAGACGCATGTGCTTCCAAGACTCCATATATTTGGTGCATCAACAATAATAAACATTGTGTTTTTGTTATGTACTTATAAGTCATCACTTTCCAATTTCCATGCAAATGTTGGACCTTATAGTTATCATTACTCATATTTGGGCCTTTCTTATGTACTTATATGTCTTGCTTTCCATGAGGTGTTTTTATTATAATGGTACTTATAAGCTTGGTTCAGCTGAAAGAGTTACTACTTAAACTTTGAACAGGTTAAAAGAGTTTTCTGGTTCCATGTACAACAGCAACTTGCTGTTGTGGTTGTTGTCATCATTGCTATTGTTGGTGTTGTTTTGTTGTTGTTTCTTCCTTAGAAGATGTTTGTGAAATACATTAAGGCATTGATTGAGTCTAATTTTGAGGCCGACTTCAAGGTTCAGTACTGGAAAGGTGTTTCTGACAGGGTGTAATGTGATGATGTGGTTAGACCTATTTAAAATATCTTGTTTTTTGCTTCCATATCTTCTCAGAATCAGGAAGATAGTACAGAAAATGAAATTACAAAGAAAGAAAGAAAAAAAAAAGACCTTAGCCACACAGGTCATCGCCAAATGATGCTTATCCTTGTCTAATTCCTTTGAATCATTGTTGTTCTTTTTCCTTATTTAGAAGTTGAATTCTGGATAATATCAGCTTGTGAGTTATGTGATTTCTTCGTTTCATTTAGTTTGGCCTCTCTTTGTTGTTTCTAAATATCCATATTGAAGTGGAATGTCACAATACCATTTGATTGGTTCTTGCTTTTGAAGGTTTCTTGTCATGTAGTGATTATAGGGTGCACCTGTTGTTCCTTTCTGCCTTCTGTTGACCTATGCAATTGCTGCAAAACTCGGCTGCTCACTCCATCAGCCTCCCTCTTGTTTGAAGATGATTTTTAGTCTTGCTTAACACCCAATTTTGCACTTCTTGAATTGTGGATATGGGGTACCAGACAGCCCCAAAGGGAGGCTGAAACCTGGCTGCCAACATGCTGCAGGGCTCATCCTCTACCATTAGGTTAACTCTTTTTTGGGTGGTAGTAGCTGGGGACTGCTACTTAATAGTAAGGGAACACTTAAGCATGATCAAGTTTGTTTGCACTTGAGCCTTGAGGTGTGAAAATGGTGCATGAACATATTTTTTCCACGGTTATTAACCGTAACCGAACCGTCTAATACGGTTAACCGTGGTTCGGTTTTCTACGGTCTTTGTGGACACGGTTACGGTTTTAAAAGATAGAAAACCGCGGTTACGGTTCGGTTAACGGTTTTCCCAAAATGACCGGTTAACCGAACCGTTGCACCCCTAATCCCTAGGGTGGGGTTCATGGCTACATTGTTCTCAGCCAATTGGCTACGACCTTGTGCTTGTCTAGGACACATGACTTGGGAGAATAGAATCAAATAATAAAATCGAACGGATGGGATTGCTCTGGTAAAGCAATTGATGTAGTTGTGACTCATAAATCAAACCAACGTATTCCCAAAACCCACAAGTATAGAAAATGCAAAAAGAACTACAGAAAATCAAAAATAACAAGGAGCATAAATTAACTTGCACTAACCTCAATTAGTTTAACGAATTCTCAATCCTATGGGAGTAATGTAAAGAATAGAGATAGGCAAAGGCCCATTTAATTGAGGTCCACTATCCATGCAACCAAGACGCACTTTAGCCTTGTATATACTATCCAAGGAATAATTATAGATAGGACCTGTTCTAGTGTTCTACAGGCCACCCAACCCTCCTTATTTGTATCCATTGTAACAGTTTATTAAACTCATAGGGCAATATATAAAGACGTCGTGGGAACCCCTCATCGATACTCATAATTTCTACAATTTTTGTGTATCTATTCATAATGGTATTAGAGCCCCATCTCTGAAAACCATCCAAGGTGTTCTGTTTAGCACTGGTTTTAAAGGTCCACAGCCACCTCTGATCATCTGATCTATAGTGGAATCCACCTCTTCCGATCAACATCATTGACCCATCCACACCTCCAAGGTTACATGACATCTCTGACTACTGAGTACATCTGGTATTCCTAATTCTAATCAATTTGAAAGTACTCAACACCCAAAACTCTCCTCGTCGATAAGTCCAGACAAGAGCTCTCTACAGTGGGGACCACCTCCTCTGATCAGTACGTGCAGAAAGAGACTCCAACAAGATCACCTGATATTGATAGAATTCTAGCTATTTTTCTGGATTTTTGGAAGTGTTTCACAGGTACTTTTCAATACCTTCTTCTCCAGTTGATTTTCTGTGACTAATTTTTCATCTAAACCGTCAAACTTCGTAATCTGTGTATGCTCCAACCATCCATTAGCCACCTTATCAACAAACCATGATTTATGATCAATAAGCTTCGGATTTTATGGCAATCGTAATTGTGCAATAGAAATATCTAACTCTTCAAAAATATTAAGATATCTTCAAGCATGAAAATTGCCTTTCTGCATTAGTTAACTACAGTATACGACACAACAGCATCAACTGTATTATTTATGATTGAACCATAGTAAAACTTGGTAGGAACCCTCAGGAAAGACCTCATCTATTGTTCTTGTTTAACTCAAATTGACACATTCATAATGCAATATTAAACTTGAAAATATGCATAAAAAAATAAAAAAAAAATACTAAAAAAAAACAACAATAAGTAAATGGGCAGCTTTTAAATTTTCAGGACTCCACTGATTTGACAATGTGCATTAGAAAAATATTGCAATAAGCAGACAGGCATCATTGAATCTTGGTGGAAGGTGATTCACTTCATGCTATTATTAGGTGGGCCTCAGGCTTGTGTAGAGCTCCTTACGCTATGGCTTTTTGTGGCGGAAGCGGCGGTTGATTTACCTAGACATTTTGGAGGTCTCCTTTCATGTAAAAAGGAGTCCTAATCCGGTGGTTGATCTTTTGGCTAAGAAAGGAGTTAGGCGTGAGTTTGTGTATTCATTAAGAGGATTCATTTTTTTTTTTTTCACGTGTAGTTTGGAGCTTTGCTTTAGTAGCTTTCCACTTCCAGTGTATTTCTCTTCTACTGATGAACTTCTCTTAATTAAACATAGTTGCCATTCAAATTTTAAAAAACTAATATAATATAAAAAAACTCAGGACTCCACTATTCAGTTAGGAGCATAAGACATAAATTGGCCACACCCAGATGAACAAAGAAATGGGTTCTACAATCCTAAAAATGGCATCACTAATCCTAGAATATCAACAAAAAAAAAAAAGGCAGATAGGTAATAGCACAAAACATGGTGATTGGTCAATCCTGAACATCTAGTTGCTAAGAAAATCTCTCATTTGAATGTGGAAAGTTGCTCGAGTTTTTTCTCATTGTTCTGTGAACTGTCAAGTTTCACACCATTGGTACAATAGCTATTAGTGATAAATACAAAAAGGTAAAAGACTACTACTGATAAAATTCACGTGACAGTTTACAACGCTCACGCAAAACAATGGCGTTTTTATGTTTAACCAGGTAACTTAATGGGCAGGAGCCAGCATTTCATTGATCATGATCACAGTATTGGATGTTGATGGCAGCAATACAAAACACGTGCAAGAACATCAAAGTTGCCTTCACGCAAAGGAATATCTATCTACCAAATGCACATAATCCAACTAAACAAGTAATTCGACATCAGAGTTTATGGATTCATTAGGAGCATTCCATTTCTTTCCTTTCATAGTTTTTTTCACCAAAGTTGCCCTCATGCAAAGGAATATGTAACCACAAAATAGTAGGGTTGTAAACGGGTCGGTTTCGGTCCGGGTCCAGGGTGGAACCGGAACCGTTTTCTAAGAAGGGGAACCGGAACCGGAACCGGAACCGTTAAGAATAATGGGAACCAGAACCGGAACCAGAACCGGAACCGGAACCGTTTGTGAGGCGGGTCTGGTTCCGGTTCCGGGTCTAGACTAATACCTGTATTTTTCTTTAAAAAAATTATGCTTTTTTCACATTTCAATTGGATCACGTACCTATAAATACTAATGTGACATTTTGTCTATCAATAACACACAATTTTAACCAAAAACTCAGAAATCACATCCAAACAGGCAATGAGATGTAGAAAAGTAGAAAACCCTAATGTAGAAAAGTAGAAAAGTAAAAAGGGTTCTGTTCTCACATAATAAAGTTACATTATGTTAGTATATATTGGGTCGGGTCTCGGGTCCACGGGTCTGAGCCACTGTGGATCCGGAACCGGAACCGTTTAGGTATCGGTTCCAAAAAAAGGATCCGGAACCGGAACCATTTTCTTATCGGGACCAAAATAAGGACCCAGACCCGGATCCTAACGGGTCGGAACCTTCGGGTAATCGGAGAATCGGGTACCCATTTACAACCCTACAAAATAGGGAGCATTAGTTCCTAGTATATGTAACCCAAAAGCCATAAAATCACATGGTAACAAGTAAAGAAACGAATGAAGCAGTCAACATGTTATGCATTACATTCATCAATTCCCCTTAAGCTTTTCACAAACGTTTATATCCTAATCCTACCCACCATGGAAAAACAAAATAACATTCACATTCAAGCATTTTGACATACACATGGCCGCGTATAATAAAAACTACATGATATACAAAACAAAGATGAAAAAGTACCTTTGTGAGTATAATACCCAGAAGTTATTTCCCTTCTTTCACTGGGAAGAATCAGTGGGGAATATAGAGACTTACATAATCAAGAAGTTTGAAAACATTTGATAAAAAAAAAAAAAAAAACCAACCTGTGAAAGAAAAATTAATGAGAAGATAAAGCAGAAAAGAGGGGACTGATTGTTGCCACCTGTGGAGTAGAGAGAAGCCATGAAATCAATAAAAAAAAGTAATCCAAAACTATATAGGCAGGTGAAGGAGTACCCCACTTCATGATTTCCTTTGTAAAGCCTTCTAAAGTTCCTATCACAACACTACACATATCAACTATGAATTACAACATGAAAGGAACATACGGATTCTCATGAGTCCTTTGTTATACATGTTTATAAACTAGCACTAGTCTAGAGCCCGAGGGTTAGATCAGTTGTCCTGGGACACGGTTTTGCTCAGGGAGGTTAAGGGTGCGGTACCAGATTGGGGGCCGCATGGAATTTATCCGGCTCCCCTTGGGCTCTTAGGAATTAGTCCGGCCCAAAGGGATTTACCTAGCTCCCTTTGGGCCCATAAAGATTAGTCCAGCCTAATGGGCTGGGACACTAACCGTTTAAAATATATATATAATATTAATAGATTATCCATAAGAGAAATGTCCAATATTCTTACTCATTTGGTAATTTACTATTAAAGTTGTATGGGGATATTCCCGAACTCACCGGGATCCCTGTCAGAAGCAACATCTAGGACTCCCACACCGGCTAGCCCATCTCGGCAGTGCTCAGTCTCGGCGACAGTGCCAGCCTCCAACTCGGCCAAGTGATTCTACTTCGGCTATACGCTCATAAGCTCCACCTCGGCCAGGGCATCCCCAGCCCGGCTAGGAACTTCATCCCGGTCCTCCACTTCGGCGTCCCTGCGAGGTCTCCAGCCAAGTCAAGGTCGCCCCCGACCTCGGCTCCCCGACCTCGGCAACACACCCTGACCTCGGTCAGGATGCCAGAGCTAGCCAAGGCAGGGGCTGACAGCTGTCCTCCCATGGACGCTCATGCACGCTACAGCACGTGCGACAAGACGAGGGCACCGCCCATATCATCTGACAGAGCCTCCCATACCGCCCATGCTTCCTGACAGATAGGCGTCCACAGACGCCAGGGAAGGCTACGATGGGACTGTAGTCACTGTACCTCCCTAGTGCCTGACAGAGTGGGCTATGATGGGACGACTAACCACCTCACTGTCTCCTCTCTTCCTTTATATAAACACAGCAACAGCTTCAGAACAATGATGGCCAACACTTACACCACATGCTGGTATCATCTTCTTCCCCAAAATCTCTATCCTTAGTCCGGTTCTCATACTGACTTAGGCATCGGAGAGCCCTGCGCTGCCCATAGCCAGGGTCCTCTGACCCTCTATTGTTATTCTTCCCCTCTTCCAGGCTTCAGGCAGGCATCGGTGTTCAACCAAAGAGCTCCGGCCACACCCCATATCTTTGTGAGTGACATTTTATGCGCTTACAAAAGCGAAGATGAGGTAAGACCAACTCTAACGGCTCCTTCAAATCCAAGGTGGACATGCCACCTTGGATTTCGTGCATGGACTAAAAGCATCTCCAATAGAGATGCCAAATCCAAGGTGGGCATGTATGGGATTTTTGGCATGGATTTTCACTCCAATAGTCATACCAAAAATGACATGGCATTTGGCATATGGGAGTGAATTGCCAAACTTGGCATGTGAAAAAGGAAGATGCCAAATAATATTTAGGCTTATTTTATTCCAAAACTATCCATTGGAAATGGATTGGATTTTATGTATTTTTTTTTCTTAAGGGTCGTTAGCATGTATAATAAAACATTACATTTGGCATATGAGGTGGAGTTGCCTCCAATAGAGATGTCAAATTCCAAAGGGTTCATATCAAATTCGGAAATCCATACTAATTATTCATATAAACGGAAAAATAATAATTTCCATTAAAACATGTGATAACTCCTGCATATTAGGTTCCAAGGTAACCAAATAGGTCATAGAATCCTAAGTAAACGACCCAGTTTTCAATAGAAAGCATGTCATTCCTCAGTTACTCCATGGTCAGCCGTAGAATAACACTGCGGTTGGCTTACGGTTAACCGTGATCTGACCGTAGATCAAAAGTAGAAAGTAAATTCCAGATTTCGTCATGTTTTCCTTCCATCCAGAGGCTAAACTGGTCGTGAAGTGACCGTAGTTCAAAGTCAAATTTGACCTATACGCAGTTAATTTCATACAGAAGCTCTGCATGTGCTCTGTCTGGGCTTACGGTTAGCCGTAGCTCCCCAGGACTGAATATCTGAAGCTCGAAAAGCTTCAGTTCAGGGATCCGAAATCCCTTTCTTCTTCAATTCCTGCATTCAGAAATCAAGGCCAAGCGCTCTACTACATAATCCACACATTCTTCCATCCATTCATACTCCACTTCCTCTTTCCATTCACCCATTCATTTCTTTTAAATATCAAAACCCATTTTATAAGAAAATCAGTAAAATCATTTGAGTTCTGAACAACAATATACACCATTAGAAACTGAATTTCTTCCTTAAAACATGCACATCAGTTTCAATAAATGTAATTCTACTTGCCTTAGCTTTAGGAAAATCCCCAAATCACAACCCTAGCTCCAAATCCCAAAACCTATGAAATTAAAGGAAACCCACCAAATTAACAACGCAAATCAACTAAATGAAAGCTAATTAACTCACTTCTAGTCTTAGAATCAAAAAATCCCAAAGAAACCCATCTCTAATGAAGATAAGAGCTTACCTACAAATGGAGAATGAGTTAAATTCTACAAAAAATTGTATCAATGGAGCGCTTGAGCCTTGAGGAGGAGGATGATGAAGAGGATGCCTTCTAAGCTCATATGCAGCAGAATTTACCAAAAAGAAATGAAAGTGAAAAGAAAGAGAGATGAGAGAAGTGAAGTTATGGACTTGAAATGGGAAAGTCTCTCCAACGATGGATATACAGGAGTCTAATGGGAAAAATTGCACAAAACCCCTCCCTCTTTTAAGTGAAAATCTCAATTTGAGTAAAAATGAAGTTTGGGTCCCAATTTGATGATGATCTAGAGACCAGATTGAAATAATATAGAAGACAGATATGAATGAAATTAAAACATCTACCCAATGATACCAAAATTTCAAAATTCTAAAATTATCAAAAAGTTTTTCAAACTATCTTAAATTACATACTAACCCCCTACTATGATCTAACGAACTCGAATCTCAAAGAAACTTCGCACACACGTTTCCAATATTAATTCAGACTTATTTGGCTCTTAAATGAACTTAATGGACTAACAATGTAATTAACTAAGCTAATTACACACTTAGAGTTTCAGGACTTTACACATAGCACCATAGTGAACCATATCACAATCCTACTTTTAGGAGGCCAAGACACCCTACATCGGTGCTCCGAGCCTATTGGCTCTTCTATAAGAAAAGTTGTGCGGCCTGAACGTGATGGGGCCCACGTCAAACCGAGCCCGACGGTGTGCCGCAATAAACTCTAATAAGTCTTGATCTAATAGAGTATATAATGCTGAAACTCTTGACTATAAAGTTTGGATAAGGATTAGACTCTAGATTTTGCATAATTCTCACGCTTGTAAGGAGATGTGGGATTCCAAAAAGAGTAGAGTCCATAATAACTGTGACTCCAATAAATTACTCTATATAAGGAAGATGGGAACCCTTAGTTTATGATCCAAAAGATTTAAAGCATTTGCAACGAGTTCGTAGAATTTATCTCACACCGAAATGCACAAAAGTTCTCGACAATTTTGGTCCGACACCATCTGGACCAATAGGTCTTTCATCTGTATCCACAAAGCCTTAGATCCAACTCAAGAAGAACCCCACTTGCCTTGGACAAGGCTTTGAAAACAAAGCATACACTCCAAATTAAAATTCCTTGGATGGTGCATTATACAAGCCACAAGGCCGTTTAACACGAAAACTCATCTTAACATAATTATCCCCACCATCCAACCTGAATGCATTTGTTTTTTTTTTTTTTCATTTTTGGTTAAACAATTGGCCACTTATTCTGTGATTGCTCTTTCACCAAATGCGTGTGGCAAAATTTTAAGGTAATTGCTAAGTGTTTGGGGAGGGTGTGGTTGTTAGTGAGTGTGACCGGTTTAAATTAATCAAATAGCCATCTAAGTGGGCCCCACGTGCCATGCCCAAAAAACTCTACGTCATGAATACAAATAAAAAAAAAGGAAAATTAATTGTAAATTTGAAGGAGAGTAATTATATGTTCATTAAAAAAGAGAGAGAAAAAAGAAAAGAAATGAAAAAAAAAAAAAAGAACAGTATGGTGCATATTAAAAGTATGGTATACAAAGTAGAGCTGATGGTATACAAGCTAGGGAGGATATAAAGTTAAAATCTTAGATTACTAGACCTAACACATATCAATAAGGTTAGTGCAATCCCGAGGATATGGTTATCTCAAGTTATATTTTAATTATTAGGTTTTTTTTATATATACTCAAGTTTGGTTTAACATTATTCAAATATATTTGCTACTATAGACAAATGAATTATTTTTTCCCCAATAGTTACCAACAAAAATATTAGTAAGGGTGGACCTTGTGCGTGTGCATGCGCGCAATGGCATGGTACAGGTAATAGGTAGTGTTAAGTGTGTGTCTGCAATCTTACTCACATTTGAATGTTGAGAGTGGAACTCTGCAATAGGGCCGATTTATTGAAAATCCAAATTGCTCACAATGAATGTCTTGACATCATAAGTTTAAGCTTATAATTAATAATGTTGATGGGACCAACTTCTATTACAGTAAGATTTGTGAACAACCCTCTAAAAGAAGAGCGTTGATTTTAAGCGATTTGAATTTTTATTAGTAGCCAAATAATGGGGCCCCATTATGGAGGTCCACTGCCCCTCATTAGCATGAAGCATGAGTGAGTTACTCAATGGATATGGGTTCGTTAAGTTTGTATTATCGTATTATTTACATCTCATTCCCACACTTCACCGTATCATAACTTAGATGAATGCCTTTTAGTGTTTTCCTCTCAACCATCCATACATACCGCATGCATTGTGGCTCATCAAACCATCATGGCTAACTAACGCATCTTCATTAATCATTGTGAATGAATTGGTTTAGATGTGATCAATCCAACATGGGTCCAACATTAATTGAAGCGAAATACAACTATTGATGTTGAAACAAGGAGAAAGGGATTGTTTTAACCGGTCAATTTGAATTCATTATGGCACGCTCTATTATTTATGTACTTTAATCAATGTAGCAAAGCAATGAAGAATTATGTATAAAAATCGTTGGATATTATCAAATTTAGGATGTTTCTTCATATATTATTAAAAAGATTTGTGAAAACATAAATTATATTTTAAGAGACTGATAATAAATCAATGAACATAAAATCTTATTGATCAACCTTACCCCTTATAATATCTACCTCCCCCTCCCCTCCCTTTTTCCCATACAAAAACGAGAGAGAGAGAGAGAGAGAGAGAGAGAGAGAGAGATTTGAAACCCCTTCCCCTCTCTTTTTATGTTAAGATTGGCCCCTCTATAGATATTAAATATTATAATATTAAAGTGGGCTCCTGAAAAGATTCCTGCCTCACCCACTACCTAGTAGAAAAATAACCGTTCTACATGGCCTGATTTTCAGGCCTGAAAAATGGCATGAACATGCCCTGGACCCTAGGATTTCATTTTCCGAACATGCCCTGGACCCTCCAGGGCATGTTTAGGCCATTTTTCAAGCCATGAACATCGGGCCATTTAGACGTTTTGGTAGAGAAATAGCATGAGCCAAGGCCTTAAAATCGCATATCAAGACTTTGCTTGAGCTTGGCGTGTAAATAACTAGTCAAGCTCGACTGGAGCCTGAATAGTTCATGGCAAGCCGGCTTGCAAGCTAAATTGGCTTGTTACCCATTAGACAATAGTCGAAAGTAATAATTATGAAGTGGCTTTGCTTCTTACACCAGGTGTTGTTCCACATGACCTCCACACTTACATTTGATGATTTTCTAGTTTTAGAAAGCTTCGACCATGAAAAATATGTATGTAAGAAGTTCCCTTATATAATATGTTTAACTGAACAAGGAAAAACGATTGCTCAGAGACCAAATATGTTTACATGAACATGTATGCAGCTGTAAACATATATGCAGCTCAGCATTTGATCTCACACTTTGTTTTGACAACTACATCACAGGGTATACTTAAAACACCTCAAACAATATTTTACCCTGAAACAGTGGGAGACCCAGTTTTCATTTGAAAGGGACGAACCCAAATAGGTTGTTGAATTTTGGGGGCAAAGCAAAATTTTTATGCGAATTTAAAAGGTAAATCGAAGATTTTCATGTGGGTTTTCAGACTTTTTTCAAGTCCAAAGGGGCAACTGCCTCTAAAACCATAAACGTGGCTACAAATGAAGAGGACCTATAACCTATATACTTCGTGTGGGTTTTTATCAAAGGGAACTTATGTTCAACCTTTGCAAGAGGCAACATTTCCATGATGTGATGGGAAGAACCAAAACGAAAAAGGCTAAGGTGAAAAAAAAAAACGGGTTTTTTTTCTTTTTTTTGGGCAAAATTTCTAATATAGTGGGTTAGTGCGTTTAGGGTTTGCACTTTGTTTTTTCTTTTTTTGCCCGAGTTCCAAACAACAACTCTTGGTTCTCTCTTCCTTTTTCAAGTTCCAAGTTCCAACAACCAAATACCACTTTTCTTCTCCTTCTTAAAAGATAGTTGGCTGAAGACGATGGATATCAGTGGTGGACCTGAGATTTTCATTTGAAGGGTGCGAACCTTAATAGGAAGTTTGGTTTTGGAGGCAAACCGGGGGTTTTCATCCGGATTTTGAGGGTAGACCCATGATTTTTATTGGATCTTTTGAAGCACACCGCGCACCCACGTGCTGGTGCTTGGGTTCGCCCCTGATGGATGTCAAGTAAGACCATAAGAGTCATAACTTGTGCAATGCAAGGCTAGCTGCAAGGCGATGTTGTATGAGGAAGAAAATGCAAGTTCTTCTCAATGGGAGAGAAAGAGAATAGTGGAATAGGGTTTTGATATGTGTTGATTTTATTTGGTAGAGTGGAATGGGGTTTTGGTGTATAGTTGAATGTATTTAGTACAATGGAATAGTGTTTTGGTGTATGTTGTTGTTGTTTCCTTGAATCTGGAATGGAGATTGTTTGAGAGAAGAAACAAGTAATATAGTCCACCCAGGGCAGTAGGCCTTCCCGAAAAACTAAATGGACGGGCTCAGGCCTAACATATTTGAGCCAGGCAGGACTTGTGTCATGAAGTTTCAGCCCGTGTCGGGCCCAGGCAGGATATAGGCCTATGTTTCAGAAGGCAGGCCAGGCCTTGATATGTATCAGCCCAGCCCAATCCGGCCCATGAGCACCCATATTTGCTCATAAGCTAGCATTTTTCATTGGGACTAATAGATTAGTAGAGTCTGAACTCTACCTCTATTTGACTAAATGCCAAGTCATACAGCTAGTCCTGGTAAACTAGTATTTATCCTTGAATCCTTTTTTTGGTACAACATTATTTGGTTAATTGAACTAAATTAAAGACATATAATGACACCAAAGCCTAAACCAAAAACAGGAAAGACTATAATTACTTAATTAGAGTACTGTGCATGAACAATGTGACTGTTAAGTCACAATGAGATGGTACATGGATGAACTAGCTGGGCTAGCCTAAATGATAACCAATTTTAGACCCAACTCTTATCATCCTATTTTAAACTGAAATTTCTTATCCACTGTATCTAGAGTCCTAGACTATTTAATTACCCTCACTAATTAATTTCATCATACAAGATAAGAAACAATATCTTTTTTAGATTATAGAGATTAGAATGGTTTTGAAAGTATAACGGCTAGGGCACTTGGAAAATGACATATTTTATGTGGGATCCTTTGCATCAAGAGGGCTCAATGGATTCACAATCTATGAGAAAATCTGACAATAATGGGTATTGCATTGCAAGCTGGTTGATGAAAGATAATAGAATTAAATGGTTAATATTTATCAGACCGTTAACAATGTCTAATGAGTTGAAAAAGTAACTCTCGTCCACTTTCATGTAATATAATCAGTAGGCCCCACTTACAATGGCTAGGGCACCTGCCATTCTGGTTGTCACTGGAATGTGTTGCTATACTTTTACAAAAAAAAAAAAACTTTTTCAGATATGTTTAGGATGGGAACTACATAACTTTAGAAGGCTGGGTTTTGTGTTGCACCCTAAATGGGTTGAATCAAATGGAGCTCCATTTAGAGAATGAGTCTTGGCCTTGACCAAATGGGTTGGTTTTGGGCCTAGATCCCAAAATGGAAAATATATGAGGATAGATGATAGTTTGAGACTTGAAACATGGATGGGCCTAGATGGTTAACAGGCCTAGTGGATTCAGAGACTCGACCGAATTAAGAAGAGAGTCAAAAAGTTAAAACTCGAGCTCCATTGGTATTTTGGGCTAAAAGTATGCCAATATAGTTTATCCATGGTTTTTAAGACTCAGCCAAGCTATTGTTTAGTCTTAAAATGTAGAGAGATATAAAACTTCATTCTCAGCACTTTTATATAAGGGATTTTGTTATTTTACTTAATACACTTTAACAACAATTATAATATGAAAATCTTTAAATGATTTATATTTGGTTATTTCTTAGATATTTAGTTGAAAAAATAGATAAAAAGATAAAGCGATATATTTGTAAAGTTCTAAAACACATGATTATGTACAAAGGTTTTACCTTAAGCCAATACAATGTCTTAATCATTTTCACATATGGGGTTTGCATGGCAACTATGAGAGGACCTAAACTGAAATATTTGAATAGCTCAGCAAGGAGTTTGTTAAAACCAAGGCAAGGCTAACTAATTCGATAAGCTTGCTCCAACAAGCCCATTGTACAACCAAACTAGACCATGTGTGGCCCAGTATATTATTAATTGGGTTGAGAAATGTCAGCTCAAACTCGAGCAAAAATTAAAATTCAGCGTAGGTGATACTAAGATTTATTTAGTTTATATTGAAATGTATTGTGCGAGTGCGTGCAGAAGTGCAAAATCAGTGATCGATTAACCATACCACACAAGAAAGGGACGAGGATTTATGTGGTTTGGCAAAACCGTCTACGTCCATGGCAAGAGAATATAAAATCACATGGTGGCTCTCTTCTTAATCTAGGGTTACAGATTACATCACATATATAATATTTGCTCTCTTAACCCCCAAAAAAATCCCGGTATAATTACCAAAATACCCTCAACCCTGAATCCGGTATGATGGACCACTCCGGTAAACCCGGGAGATGAGACATAAGCCCAACAATAACTAAGGTTAAGATACATTTGTAACTTATAATTACACATTATGTATCTATTAATTGCTTGTCATTTGCAAGCATAGTGGAGTTGATTCGTTCTACTTCTACCTTATCCATTATTCATTTATTATGGGCTTTAGTTTATCGACTCCTTCTGTCACTTTACTTTTGGCATTAATCAACTTGTAAGGATTTGGACAACGCATGTCTACAACTGCGCTGGTAAAAAAAAGTTTGGCTATGCAAATTGATGGCCCACCAAAGAAAATGAGTAGGCCGAAGAGGACGTAAATGGAGGTAGTAAAAATATATTTGAAGAAGTGTTATTTATCTGCCTCAAGATAGATCAGAATGGAGAAATAAATTAAATTCATGTAGCCAACCACAACATAGTTTGGACAAGGTTCTGATGATGATCGACTTGTAAAGGACTTATTTTGGAATCACTGGGACACTGGACCCTATTTGCATCCTATTGCTTGGGACTTAATATGTCGTCCGCGTCATCTTGGAAGGGCTAGGTATTCTGAATATTTATGGTATAAATTAGGCTGCTTTGATTAGACAAGTTTGGTAGGTTATCCGGAACTGCGCGACTTGTTATAATTTGTGGGTCCATGAAAAATACTTGCGTAAAAAAACTCTTTGGGATGTTAAAGCTTCTAAATCAGCTTCTCGGGGTTGGAGGGGTATTTTATCTCGACGACATTTGGTTCTTCCTTATATTCGGCATTTAATTGGAGATAGTAGAGCTACTAAATTTTGGTTGGATTCTTAAATGCAAGATGGACACATTAGAGATATTTACCCTCCTCGCATCATTTATGATCTTGGCTTAGGGAAATCTGCGTATGTCAGTAAGTTCATTTCTCCTGCTGAGTGGATTCTTCCATCTCCTATCTCAAGAGATTTAATCACGTTGTGGGCTAAGATAAGGCAAGATTCAGCCTGAACCATCATTTTTAGATGAGATCGTGTTGACCTTGAGGAGCACGAGAACTTTACTTTGAAGTCTAGATATGTTGTGGTTCTTAATCTTAGGGCCCGATGTGCTATCCCTTATTAGGGGGGTTATGTGTGGTTCTAGCGATGCAAAAAAAGACCTTTCTGTTTGTGCTTGGATGGGATTCTTGTAATGTTTGAAGACTAAAAGTTTTCTTCTCTCAAGGAATATTAATTGTGATTCTAATTGTATTTTTTGCCCCTTCAATTGGGAAAATCAGTAGCATTTGTTCCTTCAATATCCTTATTTTATGAAGGTTTGGAATGGAGTACTTCATATGATTTTCTTATTGCTCGTCTCATGCTTATCCCTTTTATGAACCCTTTTCAATCTACTCTACTTAGGGTGGATCACAAGTCGAAAGGTATGTCTACTCTTTGTAAGCTTCTTTTTACCTCTTTCATATGGCATATTGGGGGGGTTGCCAATATTTTCCGAAATACTAGACGAAGGCTAGCCTATGTGCTCAACGAGAGTAGATGGAACCTTCCTCGATGTATAGCAAATGTCTATTTTTGGGTATTCATGTTCTAATTAATATTGAGAGTAGATGGAGCCTTCCTCCATTTGCTCCTCTTGATCATCTCCTCTTGAAGTGGATTTGATATCTAATGAGGGATGTCGGATGTCATGCTTATTTCTCTCTCTATATCATTGGAGTCTTGTGGTCGGATATAGGAGACCCCAAAGTTGGTGCTACGGTATACAATCATGATTTTTACGATGCAGCCTTTTCTCTTTTATAAATGATTCCATTGCATATTTCTATCTTTGTATTTGAATTGGATGGTATTGTCCTAGTGGTGTGACAAAATCAATAGAAATCTCCATGGAAAGAGGTTTATAATTGCAATCCATGGAGATAGGTTTATAATTGGGGAGATAGCTGTTGTTATTAATCGATATCCTCTAGCATCTCTTCGCTTGATTTTTAAGGCTTCTATTCGGTTAAGTAAGAAAATAAACGGACTCAGCATTGGTCAATTAATTGCTACGGAGTTAAAGGGATTAATTATATGATTGGATAATGTGCTATTTTATTTATTACGTAGTTTAGTTGGTATTCTTGACATCCGGGATGCGGTCTTGGTTTTTTTTTTTTGATAGAATCCTTGATGACTCATGATTGTTGTACTTTAGGAGTTTTTCCTTATTTTTAATAAAACCTATACTCGCCTTGAAAAAAAAATGCACATTATGCATATAGATTAGCCATGCGTGTGTTGAGCTTAGCTGATTTTTTTTCTGATGGATGCTCATCTCATCAATAAATATATATTTTTTATAGGAAAGTATTCAAGTGCATCTATCCCTCACCATTTTTTGGTGAGGGACACCCTTTTTGGAAAGTATCAAGTACAAAAAGGGGAGTTCCATGTACTTAACACTCCCTTTTTGTACTTGATACTCCCTTTTAGTACTTGACACTTTCCTAGAGGGGTGTCCCTCATTAAAAATGGTGAGTGATGGATGCACTTGAATATTTTTCTTTTTTATATATAATCAAATTGGGGCATGTTCAAAAGAAATTTTTTTATCAAAAAATCTTTTTAACCATGGGGTACCATATTTCAAAATTGAGCTCTCTCGGCTAGAATCCTCAAATATATAAATAGGTGTACGATGAAATCTCCAAATCTAGAATCTACAGCTTGGGCGGTCAAGATTGAATGGACGATGCCACTTGTACGCCAGCAACTCTCATGGCCTTATATAAAATTCCACACCACCCCCCCAAATCCCTCCCATTGCATACGCACTCACTTTCGTTTTTATTTTTCCTCTTTCTCAAAAAGACTCTCGGGGAGTCCAGGTAGCGAAAAACCGAAGAGAAAGAGAAAGAGAAGGAGAGAGAGGGAAAAACCATTTTCCTCTCAACAAAACAGGTGAAAGACACTTAAAAACCCTAGTTCTGGTCTTCTTATTCTTTTATCTTGTTCTTTTTCTTTTTGTCTTTTTTCAAAACCCTAACGTAAGAACGGTCTTTTGAATCTCGGTATCTAGGGTTTGTTGAGGGCTTCAATGGTGTGATTTTCTCTCTGTTGGAGTTGGTGGAGAGAGAATGGCTGCTACAGATAAAGAGCTCGAGAACCAGCTCATGGAAGCTGGGAACAAGCTTCTTAATCCTCCAAATGCGGTTGAAGAACTTCTTCCTGTTCTGGATGTAAATCTCATTTCTTTCTTTCTTGATGTAAATCTCTTTTTTACTTTGTTTCGTTATATTGGATTTTTGAAAAACTGAATACTTTTTCGAGTTCTCATATATCTATCTTTCTGGATGAGTTGGTTTTATTGTGTTTATGATGATTTTAATTTCTCGATTTTTCTTTTCAAATCTAATAAAATAGATTTTGGATGGAAAATTTAAAAGATTTTGGACAGAAAACTATGAAAACAATTACTTTTTTCTCCATTATGTTTTTTCGGAGATATCTTAATCCCATGTAAGAAAGTAGTATCCTATCTGTTTGGATTCCATTTATCCTATGCTATCTGATTGGATTCCATTTATCCTAGGTTATTTGAGCTACTCATCCTTCATCCCTTTTAGAAGTGGGAATTCGCATTGGATGTTAGTTGTGGCAAAATTTTGTATGCATGCATTGGCTTAGGAGAATTGATTGTTGTTCATGGGGTTATCCTGTAGAGATTCCAATTCTTATAATGTACAAGTTACCACCACACCAATTGTCATTCTGTTTTGGTCTAAAAATCTCAGGATTCAAAATAAGTAACATGTATGAAAGATCCCTGCCCTGGTTCGGTATTTTGGTGTTCCATTTCTGTGTTTTGTTTCAATAAAGTATTAAATAAAATACTTATATTTAAAAAATAGGAATAAGTTAAAACAAACTACATATATTATACGTATAGTGACAATCATCTTTTTCAAGGGATCTTGGGAAGACAAACATCCCTTCCCCAATTACGAGAGACTAACAATAAAAAGCCCTTGAGTTTTTGCCTTAATGAAGCCTTTGTTTTTTTTTTTTTTTTTATGAAACTGGAATTAAAATAGAGCATTTGCATGGGTTGGGATTTTGTCTTGTTTTTTTTTAATCAAAATCTAAGTTGAAATGTGGATTTCAACTCCAAATATTGGACGACGAGATATTTTATGAGGTTTTGTTTTATTAGTTACATGAACCAAACCAAATAGTTTCAGCCTATTTGGTCAGAACAAATTGAATTTGACTACTATATTGGTTTTGGCAGTTTTTCCCAGTATCCTTTTTCTTATTTCAAACAATTGTTTTCTTGCATTTCTTTGCATACTTGGGTTCTAATAACTCTAAAATCTCTTCTCAATGAAAAGGAGGGTTGAGGTAACCGAAACTGTGCCATTAAGCAAAGGAAATGCTTACAAATAGGGGGTTTCTTGTCTCTAATTAACAGGTTTGTTTTGAAATAGAAAACCAACATGGAATTTCACAACTATGTATGCTATGATCATTGTCTTAAAAGAAAGTTTTGAACAAATGGCATAAGAGATGCTACACACTTTGTCATAGATTCTCAACGAAATAATTTCTGGCCACATAGTCATAGATATTGACTCATTTAATGTGATAAAGTTGGCTGAATGGAAGCTCAGTTGCTTGGAGATTTACTTGTATTGTGAGGTAAATCTTGAGGAATATTTATGAGATGTTGATACTTCATTTTTGAATGGCTTTTGTATGAAAAAAAGACGCGACATATGTTTTTGATAAATAGGAAGTGCTAATAGCTGTTTAGATCATAGATGAAGTTTAATACTTTGATTATTGTTGTAGAGTGTTTGTACGTCAATTTATTAGGTTGCTTTCAATTTGTATATACTTGCTGTATAGATCTTTTTATATTGTATAGCTTTTCTCTTTTACATATTTTACATCAATTTTCTTATGCTGCTTACATCGGTACCATTCAAAAAATATATATTTTTATATCAATGAGTTTTGTTCAAATGGAAAGATAAAATAGGAACAAAGGACCAATTGGCGTGATATGTCCTTAGTCTTTGTCAAAACTGTGAA
Organism: Litsea cubeba; assembly: GCA_012931725.1. NCBI lineage: Eukaryota > Viridiplantae > Streptophyta > Magnoliopsida > Laurales > Lauraceae > Litsea > Litsea cubeba. The sequence goes on along the minus strand of CM022949.1, from coordinate 75,815,981 downwards.
GTTTGATTGGTGTCAAGGTGCTGTAATCGTTATCCATTGGTCCTTTAGGCTGATTTACTTTTAAAAAAAATTATTTTATTTTATCGGTAATGGTAAATTTTATTGGAAAGAGGAAATTACACAGGACACAGAGCCACAAAAAGAGCCCTATGTAACGACATCGTACCCATTGCCGAAAACCTACATAATGAAGGAAAGCCAAGGGACAACCCTATCCACTCCTTGCCTTTCCAAGGCATCCGGGATACTGTTGGTGGATTGAAACTCATGACCAAAACATCTGCATATGAGAATACAATTGCTTTAATCTCTTTGAAGTAGAACTAAAACCTACATGGCCTCAAATCATTCTGAGACATCAAATCAATTAGTGGTATCACTGTCCACAGTCTTGCCTGGTAGCTTTTGTGTGTGGGTGGGGGGGGGGGGGGGGGGGGGGGGGGGGGTGGAATCTCTAGAAGAATGTCACTGCTCACTAGTCACTACTGCCAATACGAGTGGAGTTTTGTCTTATGTACTTGTCTTTTTTTTTTTTTAATGGTTATGTACTTATCTTATACAAACTGTTGTCTTTAATTGACGACATAGAGTGATAATTGTTTCATCTGGGATTTTGCATATAAGCAGTATATTTGAAGCTTGACACTATTAACTTCTATTTAGTTAATTCCATCTTGTGATAAATTATTTCAACAATACAACAAATTAACATTCCTTCAGTTGTTTGAAAATTAAAATACAGCTATTAAATACATTTGAAAATGACTTCTTTGAAAAGTTGAAATCTAGTTCTATATTGATTGGTTCTTGCTTTAGTCTAGAAAAGAATCCTTTTGTCTTAGAGCCTGATTACCGATTACTAAGTGAGTCATCAAGCTTCTCATGTAGAGAAGCTGAGTCTTCTTGCTTATGATAGTCCAAACAGAACAGAATCGAAACTGTGGAGAAGTGCATTATTTACAATTTTTCATAAGATAAACCTCTGGAGCTTTCTAGGATCCAGGACAATGATGCTTTCTTGTCTGACACACACTATGAAAACTGTTTGCAATGCCCATGTGGAATTTGCTAAAGTGCATTCATTGGTACCACTTCTTAAAATTCTAAGCTGACAATCTTTAAGGCATATGATTGGCTTTACTTTCCTTCATATTGCACTGGATCTCCCTTTCTCTCTTCATTTTGGTAATGTATTTACATTCTCTCTCTGTATGACTTCTGTATGCTAGCAAGTTGAGAATTGCTTATCAAGGGTGGAACAGTCACCATCTCAATCGATGCTAAATGCCCTTGGTCCATCAATGAAAGCATTGGTTGCTAAAGAGCTTTTGGGACATTCAGATACAGATGTTAAAGTCGCTGTGGCATCTTGCGTTAGTGAGATCACGCGAATAACAGCGCCAGAGGCCCCCTATACTGATGGACTAATGAAGGTATCCAAAGATCTTTTATGATTCACGTGCCACAAATATCTTTTATACAGCGCCATTGTCATTGTCGTGATTGTATCAGCAACAACTGTATTTCTTGTCTATTGCTATCTGATTGTTACTATTTTATTTTATGCAGGAGATTTTCCAAATGATAGTTGCAGCTTTTGAGAAATTATACGATATGTCCAGCACTTCACATTTAAAGAGGGTTTCAATTCTTGAGACTGTAGCAAAGGTTAGGTCATGTGTTGTGATGCTGGACCTTGAATGTGATGATTTGATTCTTGAGATGTTCAACCATTTTCTGAAAGCTATAAGGTAATTCCTTGACCACATATATAGTTATATATATTATCCCATAGCCTTTTTTTTTTGGTCGGTTTATCAAAACAAGAACCTGCCCTGATCAAAATTGAGTTGAAATCTATAAACCTGTACTGCCTTGAACGTGACAAACCTACATCTATAAGGGGCAGATTTTTTGTTTAATCTCTTCCGTTACCGTCGTATATTTTGGATAGGTGTACAAGTTGGTTGGTCCAAGCTGGTGTTCACCTAGCCCAAGCTCGATCCTAATTTGCATGTGGATAAGCCCCAGCTTCTGGATGAAATTCAATTGTCGAGCTGAAGCCTGATCCCTGATTCAGAATCTGAGCTCAAGATTGGGTGATATTTTAAGTATATATTTATTTGTACTAACCAAACCCAGATAGATGGGACGAGGCTTTTAATAATGACAATGATATACATTATAGGGTAATATTCAGGTGAGAACTAGTTCTCACATATTATATGAGAACTTTTTTGTAGAGCCCAATTGTGGGCCCCATTTGGGGATGGGACCAGGGGGGATGGAAAGATCTATGTGAGACCATCCTAAGTATCAAGTTTGACCCCAAACCCATGCCCCTAACTCCTTCATCCATGGCCCACAAGTTTAATGGCTTCATATTCAAAAAAATATTCAACCCTCGATCCAACGGTTCAATCCATCCGGATGTGTGTCGATCCTTGAGATATGTGACTATCAAGGGGTTCCCTATTAGTTACTAGGTTTGGATGGGTTTCTAGTTGGGCCCCACAAAAAAGTTCTCATATAATAGGTGAGAACTAGTTCTCACTTGAATATTTCCCTACATTATAAATGAATCATAAATTCTTATATTATTTATGAATCGTAAATTCTATATATATATATATATATTGTAAATAATAGATTGTTGAGGCTAGGGGGACTGTTGAGAATGTCCTACTCATTATATTTTTTATTTTTTGCTTTTTCTTGAGTGGCTACTCATGATGCTAACCTTTTAGCTTTAAGCGGGTTTGATAGGCAATACTCTCATCTTCTCTTCAAATCTGTTGCAATATCTCCGTATTCAGTGCAATAAATTTCATTGTACCAAAAAAAAAAAAAAAAAAAACATAGTAGATCAAGCCCGAGTAACCCTTTTCTTGAAAGATCTGAGGAGCTCATTTTGAAGTTTGGCATAGTTTCACCCACGTACTTAACATGCTTGTATTACATGCCCTTATCCAACTTTGGATTAGCTGTTACGTACCTTATTTTATTTTGATTTTTACTTCCAGTTTTCCATTTTGTCCATTTTTTCTGTGCTGTGACATGTTCTTTGTTGAACATGGATAAAAACACTTTCAGCAAGCTGCCATTTCTTTTATATTTTCCTTCTCGTTGGTTAGCTTCTATGCTTTTGTGCTCTTCACTACATTTTTTCTAATTTAATCCTTCTTTGTTTACTTAGTACTCATAATGAGATTTTTTTTGCCCCCAGAGATGACCATCCTGACAATATTTTCTCCTCCATGGAGACAATTATGACTCTTGTATTGGAGGAGAGCGAAGACATCTCCACAGATCTTCTTCATTGCCTATTGTCTTCTGTAAAAACGGAAAATCAGGTAAATTTGAACCCTGTTTTTTTTTTCTTCATTGTATGGGACTTTACTGATTTTGTTGTCCTCGCTTCAGGATATTTTGCCTATAGCACGAAGGTTAGGAGAGAAAGTTATTGGTAACTGTGCTGAAAAGATCAAACCATACCTAATGCAAGAAGTGAAATCTTTGAGCATAGCTTTGGATGACTACAGTAAAATTGTTGCCTCCACTTGCCAAGAATCAATTGATGATGCTCAGGAGAATGAAAATTTAAATGGTTCTGGCCAACAATCGGTTATGTTATCTTCTTATCTCAAGATTTACAATCTGTCTGCTTTATCCCGCACAACCCCCCCCCCCCCCTCAAAAAAAAAAGAAAAAAAAAAGAGTAATTAGAAAATGAAGCCGTCACAAGAAATGCATAAAGGGATCATCTGGGGTGTTTATTATAGGATTCCCTGTTAAATAACCTGGGTGGGAAGTTTGACTTTCCTTATTTAATGATGTACTGTTTTGGATGCCCATTACTTTTTGAATTTGTTTGCTTAATTGTGAACATTCTTAGATTATCTTGGTAGCATTGGTTTAAATATCTTATTTTCGAATGAAAAACTGATATGAAATGGCATGAATTTGGAGCTATAGAAAATGAAACACTAATTGTTGTTGCCCTGTATCAGCTGATACCCTTGACAGTCTAGTGTTGACTATTCACCTGTATTATAATATGGGTGTGAATCAGTTACCACACACTGATTCTCCGCATTAGTTTCTTTGAAAAACTGATAAGTATCTGCTGATCTTAAAAGCCATGTTTGGTAGTGATGATAGTGAACCTTTGATTCTTGATATCCGAATCCATGACTGACTTGAGATTTGATAGACTGAGATTTGATGTTCTGTAAAGACAGTTCAGTGGTAGGCTAGTGGTTTGAGAGTGTGAGTTTTTTCTGGTAAAGAATCTTAAAAATTTGGAAGAACTGGGAAAATATTGGAAATTTAATAAAACCGAACTGAGATATAATATTACTACTTTGTTAAGCAAAAACTGTTAATTTTTTGATTGTAAATAAACAATAACAATTCACCAGATTCAAAGATGGCAGCAAAAGAGTAAAGGAAGAAGTTTTTTAGAACATTGATGATTCTTGTCCTATATTCTTTGTTGGAGACTTGACGAAAGCGAATTGGCTAGTTCATCACAACTGAGTGTTCCCTTCTGTTACAGTGCTTAAATAAGAAGTGTTAAAACTAGTTAAATGTCCTCTATAGTATATTTGCTGAATATGAATGAGTGTTATAACTTATAGATGTGGAATTTTGTGTAAATAAGTCTTTTTACTGATATAATGTGATTTTTCTCAGGAAGAGGAGAGCAAATTATCTGAATGACCGGTTCTGAGTCAGAGCCACCCCAGGTGTGTGTTCTTCTAGTCTTATGTTCTTTAGATATTTTTCTGCTTTTAAGTAGATTTCAGTGGAAAAATTAGACTTGCAAAGACATCTGAATGAAGTAGTAGTATTCTGCTTATCAGGGAGCTGACAAAAAGGAGCCTGAATTAGCTTGTCCGGGAGAGGTGATCCCACAATGGATAAATCACCAAAAGCAGTGAGTAGCAATGGTGTCGTTCCTGGTGGTGATGGCAATTCCTTGGATCCCAATTCTTCACAAAAGAAGCAGGATCCTTCTGATCTTACTCATCTATCAGAAATCACTGTTGCTGGGACTGAAGGTGACACTGTTGCTGGGACTGAAGGTGAACCTGACAATTCGGACCCAACCAAAATCACCAAACCTGAAACTCTGCAAGATCAAGCTACCAAGAAACAAGATCCAGGAAAAGTAATTCAACACATTCAACTGATAATTCTGATCATTCTGGAATGGAATGCAAAAAAGGTGTTGAACTACCAAGCAGAACAAGGGGCCGCAGCAAGGAAGCTGATAGTTCAGTCTCTGAAGCTCCTTCTATTAAGGAGGCTACTGGGCCTTCAGAGAATGAAAAAAAGACCGAAATTTCATCACCTACAGGTTCGCATAATGAAACCGTTAGTGCTGCTTCACCCGATCCCAGTCAAAGCTTGCCTGATGCCAGTCGCCACAAAAGAGGCCGGCCCATAAGGAAGAAAGGGGTTGCAAAGGCTGATGTTGATATGCATGTATCACCTTCAGGACAGATGGAAACTGTATCGAGTGACCATATTGTGGACGAGGCACACCAGTCCACGAATATTAAACTGAAGAAGGATTCTGAGGGCATTAGTGATGCAGAAGCAAAAAAACGGAGGCGTTCAGCGAAACAGGTAGGCGTAGGGAGTGCCAATATGGATGAGAAGGTGCAAACACCAGATAATAATTCAAAGAAGGAATCTGAGGGCTTGAGTGATTCGGAGGTGAAACCACTGAGGAGTTCAGGTAAAAAGGTACGCGGGGGAAATGCTACTGAGGGAGAAGTGTTAGCTAAACAGCTAAAGCAACGAAGGGGAACCCCTGGGACCGAAAAGGGGGTACCAAAGGAGATGAGTAGGAAGGTATTAATAACCCTAAGTTTTCAGAGATTTTATTGCTTGACATCTTTGTATGTTTCTATTGAAAAGATTCATCATTTCTAGAGTCGCAACTATTGCTACTACAACTATTTTTATAATCTTTGTTTTGCCTTGTTTTTGTATAGAAGACGGTTGCCTCAACAAAATCTGCTACAAAAGCATTAACAAAAGATGAAAGTCAGGTGGAGGAAACTCCTAAAACAGAATCAAAGAGAAAACGCTACTCGATGGAAAAGGTAAAAGTTGAATTTTATTGCAATGTATATGGATAACACGACTTTCAATATTTTGTGGTTTGGAACTATATTTTTCTGACCAAAAAGGGATGGATCGAGGGATATCTGATTATACATTTGGGTTCTAGGTACAGCCTGCTTTTGTAGTTCCTTTAATTGGTATAAAAAAGTCCTACTGGCTCTTCGATTTCCGCTAGCTAAACAAAGTGGGCCAAAAGACTTCAATGGGGAAATTAATTATTCGTGGATGTGTTTGCCTAGCTATCTGCTATATGCAATTTATTTATTTTTTTTTTTTACTGTTATTTGATTATTTAAATTGGTTTTAGAACTTTGATCCCGTTATTAAAGGTTATGTTTTGTTGATTTTACTTTTCATCGTCCCTTTTTGTGTCAATTTTAGCCTATAACCTACAAAATATCTTTGGGCTATCATCAACTGTTTAATGAAAAATGATTATCAAAATTCTCATCTTACACCTATGGACATTGCTTAGAACCTAGTGTTTCTACTGCATGCTCTTATCTTTCTTTCTTTTCAAATAATATGATTTCTTTCTTCTTCTTCTTCTTTTGCCTTATTTGGTCATAGGAAAATATCAGGGGAGCATGTACCAGTGACTGACCATGTTGTCGAGAGCGTGTTCGGCAGTTTCATTTTGTTTTCTTGTCATTATTGTCTTTTGAGGGTTTTTTAAATATCAACCCAAGTTGCGTCTATGGCATATCTGACCTTTAGACCGAATGTCTATTCTAGATGTGTTCTTGGTTCTCTGCTAGTTTTAGGGGCAAAAATTGTTGGAACCCTGATGCAGGACAGGCCCATGGTACCCATGGGTCGACCAAGCCTTTGGGTCCAACCCATTTATTTTATTTTATTTAAAGTTATTTTTGTTTTATTTATGGTTTATGTTTTAATTAATAGAAGTTTTAATCCTGATCGTCGATGTGTGTGGACGGTCAAGATTAGTTCTAGATTTAGTCTTTTCTCTATTTAAAGCTTTGTAAGCCTCCTTGGCTCCTCGGATTATGATTAATGAAAAAGGATTGATTGATTTTGCTCTCTCTCTCTCTCTCTCTCTCTCTCTCTCTTCCCTATGAAAGGGCATGATGACCTAAGGCCATTGGGTGTGAAGCCTATCAACTCAGGTGTGAGGCCTGACCCAATCTCCGTACCTCTCCATCTTCCCCTACCCACCCTGCCTCGATCCGCAATCCGCATAAAACCCCAAATTTCTTGCTTGCAGAGGATTGTTTTTTGTTGCTTCACTTTTCATGTTCCACTGATCATGCACAGTGCAAACAATTTGCTTACCTCGCAGTTAATAATTCATCTGTTTAACTTCGTTCTTGTTCGCCTTGAGCACAAAGTGACATTGATGGATGGCTGGATGCATGTTCTTTTGAACTTGCTAGTTTTCTGTCTTGTGCAATGTTGAGTGGAGAGGATTAACCTTTGCTTTCTTTCTCATTCTTTTACTTGTTTAGTTATATTTTGGTTTTCATCTGATTTGAATATACTCATGGTTTCATTTTTTTTATATTTATAATTACTGTTCACCAATCACCATTGCATCTTAAAATTCCTATTTTCTTTTCCTTTTTTGTATTTGTCTATTCATTTCTTATATCTATTTCAGGCTACTGAAAACCTTAACATAAAGGATCTTGGTGAGGAGATTGTTGGTCGAAAGATAAAGGTTTGGTGGCCAGATGATAAAATGTAAGGGCCGACTATCTGATTTATTTGCTCTGGGAGCATCTTAGCACTTTTTATAAAATTTCTTATGTGGGTTGCTTCTTGTATTTAGAAGCCATGATTCCTATCAATGTTTCATTTTTTCGCAACCATAATTTTTTCTAAGTTAAACATTATAATGGCGGCCAATTTCTTTTTAGTCTTCCCTGTGATGAACTTGACTTGTTGATGAAGCTTTCTTTCTTGTAAAAAGATCATGTCTTTCCTTTCTTCTAATCTTCGAACTGCTGCCCTCTTCTCGTGCCTTCCCAACAATAATTTTGACGTACTTGTTTTCATCTTCATCTATGTGGTCCAACTGCTATCAACTCCTTCCTATTAGCCCACCCTTAGTTCATTCGTTCTAGCTGAAACTTTAGAACTGTAGTGGGAACTCAACCTTTGTATGCTCTGAGTACCATGCATAGCCCCTTTAACCCCCTTTAACAGGTGACACCGCTTCTTGCACAAACTAGTCATATCCCCTGAAGAGAAGATTGATCACCATCTTTGTTTTCTTTCACAATGTTGATGGGACATGTGCTTAGATTGAATATAATGATGTCTTTTTTGTACTAATCTTGATCTCTCAGTATTTAAATATTTTCAGCCTATTGTATTACTATGGCTATGGACTCAACCTTGGAAGCCAAAAAAAAAAAAAATATGGTAGTCACTTGTGAGGGCTACTTAAATGATTACAAGGAATTATGATTCTGTTGTAGGCCTTGGAAATTAGCTTCTTTCATTGTTGTTTCTGATTATATGCTGATAAAATTAGTATTGAGTCTTTGAATCGGTTATCACGTGTGATATCTTCTATTCGAATTTTTGCGGCCCAGGTTTTATAATGGCACAGTTGATTCCTTTGATCCTGCTCAGAAGAAGCACAAGGTGTGATGGTCATATGGTTACTAGTTATTATTATGTACTTGTTCATTTATTTTATCCATATGGAAGAATACATTATCACTGTCATGGGTTTTGTTTAGATTTTATATGAGGATGGTGATGAGGAAATATTGCTATTAAAAAATGAGCGATGGGAATTCATTAGCGATGCGACAGATGAGGTGTGTTAACATTGCCTTTCATTATTATTTTTTTCTGCATTGGTATAGTAATCTCCAGAGTCACATTCTTTGTGCTAATTAGTCATCTTGTTATCAGGACAAATCAAGTGAACTTCCAAGTCCAGATGCTTCCGAAATGTAAGTGATGAACTTTTTAATTGGAAAGACCGTATTTTTACTTTAGAAGTTTTCACTCTTGCCTTCTTTTGGTCTATTTGGATGAGGAGAAAAGGTGAAGAAAATGGATATGGAGAAAGCGAGTCCAGTTCAAATGGACAGTTTTCTCCACATCCAAATTACTCAGCATTCCTAATGCAGATTTTTAGTTTCTAATAGAAGTGAAGTTTGCTAATAATTTGAGAACATGTGTTTGCTGTTGGTACAATTGTGCAGTGTCCACTTGGACATCATGACCTGCTGTAAAGCATGCACATGATGTTTGTGCATGCGTGTATGTGTATGTGTGTGCAGGGCCTTAAAAGAACCTCCTTGGTGTATATCAACATCTCTTCGGCATAGCTTAACATCCATGTGCATGCCTGCAGGCATTTGAGTTTGTGTATGTGTAGGGCTGTAACGAACGTTCTCGGTGTAGATCAACATCCTTTCATATTGCCACTTAGTAATGCATCTAGTACCAACATTCTTCTAAACTGCCAACAGACTTTATCGTTAATGATATAGGTTCCTCACTAGACCAGCACTTTCTTGAGTTCACATTTTACAGATACATGGGAGCTTGTAAAATTAACTGGAAAACTTTTGTAGTGGTTTTAGTTGTTTAGCTGTCTATTACTTGTTACTTAGCATGACTCTCACAAACTGAACCACATTGCTAGAATAGCTCGACTGTACCTATACCATCCCACAAAATGTAAGCGAACAGATTTTTATTTCCCCTGAAATAAGGCATTTTCTAAGTATGTCAGTAGATGTCCCCAGATAGAGCGTATGCACTTCCAATGAGAAGTGGTTTGACGTGTTTGCTTTTCACCTGGAGCCAGTGAGAGTGAATATTATTGGAAAATGTTGGAATGAGAGAAGTTGAAGAAAATGGAATTACATTTTGAAGTTCTGAGTTTCACAAGATCAGTCACAGATCCTCCCTATCCTACCTGCTTGCCCATGTAATGTGTGTGCAAGGCACACCGGTCACAATTTGGGGCCTACATTGGAGATCATCTAGGTAAAATAGTCGAGGTGGTCCATGCATGGGTGGGCTGTAATTATGCAAAATCAATGAATGGTCAAAAGGTTCTCGATAATAGCATATTGCCCTCCACCTGCTAAATGCCTAAATGTCCAGTTTAAACTTACATGTGGTTCACCTGCGGCTAATTTTTGGGCACATATCTTTCTCCTACTGGTGAAGATGGATCTTGTAGATGGCACATGCTAGCATGTTTTCCTGCAAATACAAGCTTGTGGGTAGGGTAGGCTTAACAAAAACTTCGTGGTGTTCAATTGTATTTCCCGTCATCCAGTTGAAGACTAATGATTCGTGAAGTTACATTTTTTTTTTGGCTGTATGATGTCTTTTTTTTTTTTCGTTTTAACTAGGGTGCCAAGGAAGAAGATGAAAGCTAGTTCTGATCTCTCAACTAAGCGAGCGAAGACCGATTCTGCATTGAAAAGGCAAGCAGATGTATACATAATACCATACAATTTTCTATGCTTGGCATCAGTAATGCTGAGGTGTTAAAATCTTGTTTTCTTCCAGGGGTAAAGGAGCTTCAGCAGAGAAATCCAAGGGTGAAGATAAGGCTGATGATGATGCTCCTAAATCTAGAAGTAAGTCAAAGAGTGAAGCCATCAAACTTGGTGGCAAATCCAAAGAAGGCACTCCCAAAACAGGCAGTAAATCCAAGGATAACACCAGTGGTAAATCTAAGGACGACTCACCTAAAGCAACCATCAAATCGAAAGAAGAGACTGCTGGCAAATCCAAGGACGAGACTCCTAAAGCTGGAAGCAAATCAGTTGATGACAGTTCCAAATTGAGCAACAAAGCAAATGGTGCCTCTGGAAAAGGGAAATCTGGTTCATTGAAGGGAAAAGAAGGCAAGGGGAAATCTGCGTCCACAGTGGCACAAGAAAGCGATTCTAAGAGTGGGAAGAAGACGGCTCAAGAAAGCGAGACAAAGGGTGGGAAGAAAACAGCACAAGAAACTGAGATGAAGAGTGGGAAGAAGACAGCACAAGAAACTGAGATGAAGAGTGGGAAGAGGACTGCGGAAATAAGTGAGGCTTCGAGTGGGAGGAAGAGGAGGGGAAAGAGCCAGGGCTGAATTTCTCTGAGCAGTGTTACCGTATTTTGCCTCCATCAGATTCTCAGGTATATGTCTTAATTATGTTTTCCCCTCTCCTCGTCTTCCCTCTGGTTTTTGCATCTGTAGTCTGCTTTCAACAGTCACATATTCTGTTCTCCAGCGGTGACATTCTTGGATAGAACCAAATGCCTAGAAGCAATGTTGGATGCATTTGATGATTTTGTTGGTTGGGGGCCTTGTAAAATCTGGCATTTCTATTTATGGGTCAAACATGTTTTGAGACGCTAAATGGGAAGACAGGGAACTCACAGTTGAGATTTGACTTGCTCTGGTTTTACCTCATTAAACTCTTCCTTCATAGGTTAATGCAATAGATAACTTTTACTGATGCTCTGATATAACTTGTGCTTGCTGCTATCCTTTGTATGAAACAGTAGTTAGGTATCTTGGCTTGTTGATTTGTGCTCTCCCTGTACTTTCCCCACCCAGATAATGTTATTTAAATGTGAAATTCATCAGTTGTTTCTTTTGAGTTACCTTCCATCTTATGCCTGAGTTGCAGGTCAGGCTATGTGCTGTGTTCCGTTCTTTTTTTTTTTCCTTGGCTAATTGGTGGTTGGCGTTTAAACTGTGAATTGTGTGTGGGTCCCATCATATGGACTGGCACCAGGCCCAATTCAAAAAGATCTTTGGTTGGTGTCTGTGATGGATGGTTAAAATGCCAGTGTTGTGTGCTCCAAAGATCAAAGTATGGTTTCTATGAAGTGATTGGATCTCTGTGAGGGCCGTCCACATCTCATGCACCTGTCAAAGGTCCTAACCAATGTTTAAAAACTCTTGAATCAGAGTCTTGTAGAATGGTGCTGACTGAGTTTGTGCACTTTAAGATTTGACTGAGCTTACTTGATGACCGAGTCGATTCTCTGAGTTTCTGAACACCGGTTGAAATATGGTTTCTCCCACCACTGCTTGTTTTAATCCGAATCTTTTGTGCTGACATCTTTTATACTGTTTGCCGCATGGGCCCTTCTCAGCCTAGGTATGTACTGACCATGTTCTTGGCCTGTAATCAAGCTTAGCCCTGGCTTTTAGGCCTAAAGTCTGCACTAAATCTAGAATTCACAGTTGTTCCTGCACTTGGAGTTGAGCTTGGAGGTGGATGGAACAAACTGTAAAAGCCTTGTCTGTAACCCCAAGCATTTGGACTTAAAACGTGAGCCTATTCACTAGTTCTGATGCAGTTCAGTGGACTGGCTATGTAGCTGTATATCGGGCATTGTGCTGAGGGCCTCTGGCAGGGCTACTTGCTAGCTCATCTTAACTGGGGCGTTTATAAGGTGCAACTTGGGCTGTGACTCCTCCTGAATTCAACTGTCTTAATTTGAATTTGAATTCTGGTGTGCTTTGTTGGGCTAATTCAGGTTTTGGGCTACTCTACACTTTTATATTATATTATTGTACTTAATGGGCCTGTTTATTTTTTGTAGTTGAATTCCTAGGAGTTCTAAGACTAGTGTATTTCTAAAGTGGTTAAAAATTGAAGAAACACTTATGGTTGAGTGGTGTTAGCATCTTAATATCACATATGTTCAGGGATCCCCCATACTTTACCCCCCACATCCCAGTCCAACCCAACCCAACCCAAGGTGCATATCCAAAAATGACCAAGTAAAAGGGGACATCGGTAATTAACATGTAGCCATCAACCTAGTGATTTAAATCCCAGGAAAATATCAAGGTCCTATCTGCATCTCTATCCTTATATCTTGTCATCCTTTACCTCTTTAATAATCCTTTATTGTAGGCCATTTGGCCTAGTAATCATCCCATGCCTCTTTAATAATCCTTTGTTGTAACCCATTTGGCCTAGCAATTTGTATGCCATACAAATCATATCAAGTCCAAAGAGGGAATTGGACCTGGCCAGGATTCCGTGGGCCGAGGCCCAACCTAGTGGCTGCCAGATAACCAAAATTTCAACCCCCACGAAGTGACGGGATTCTTGATTCTCGTGGTACCTAATACTTCCCCTGCTCAATTTCAAAGTTGTTGTTCGATCCTTGATTTTCCTTTGTGGGGTCAGACCTTAAATACCCATCTGTTTTTTTTTTTTTTTTTTGGGATTCTCTTACTTATTTGAAATGCTTTTGGACCTGCAACTTTTCCTGGATACTAAGCACACCATTTCTACCCTAAGTCATCTTTATCTCATTAATGTTATTTCAATTAACTTGCCACTACAATCGTTAAAATGGCCAGGTGAGCCATTTACTGTACTTGTAGCCCATTTGATCATCATCTGGTCTGTTCAATTCAGGGACCGGATTGGACCCCGTATCGGATGAGCAATGGTTAAAACCACATGCCAATCCATTGATTGTAAGTCCTTGATCAATAGATCTTTACACTGCTGCATACCTTTCTAGTGGTTAAGATTATAAGATATGTCCCAAAATCTAATCTTTGGCCCATGGGTCATCACTGGAATGCTGTGGATTGATGATCAAAGTTCATTGGGTATAGCCGTATAGTAGCTAATTGGGCCATGTTTACATGGCCATATGAGTTGGATACTAACTGTGATTTTGCAGACCATTTCCTCTTTCAAGTCACAATCTTTGAAAATAAACAACACCTACTTAATATAATCAAAACTAATTAAAACCATGGGCCCACAGAATTCCTCAATCACAGGCTTTGATTATACAATGGGACTAAAATGGATGGCCCTTGAACACAACCTTTTACTATTATTATTATAAATCATAAAGAAAGAGAGGTTTTGTAAACTTCCCCAACTATATGTATTTAATAATATGATAAAGACTGCAACAGGAGGATGCGTCATTGAGTTGTAAAGAGCCTCCTCATAAGGAAAAGTGAAAAGACGTGATGGGCACAAGACAAGGACAGATACCAACATCTTTAAACAAGAACAAGAGGCTTTTCTAAAGCTAATCTGCTCTTAGCAAATCCAGTTCATCAGTAGCAAAGGGAGGGGAACCTCCAAAGCCTAAAAATATAGAACAAAGGAATATATGTAATTGTCTCTTCTCTATTCTATCCTCCCACATTATACCCTAAATGCCAAAAAAAGAAAAAAAAAAAAATCATTTCTTCTAAGATAAAGCATTGCCTTTTTGCAGCTAGCTTCTACAAACCTGTGTGTGCAGAAATGGAAGTTAGAGAGGTGACTTGTGTGATTTAAGTTCTTGCCTTGTATGTTCAATAGGGATGTTATTTTTTGTTTTTATCATTTGTATGCCATTGCTTAATTAGTTATGAAGACCTCAAATAATGATCTAGAATCTTTATTAATAATGTTTGAACTACTTGACTTTGGATTGATTGAATAAGGAGAAGATGATGATGAACAACTTGTCTAAAGTTTGAAGATGGTGTTGCTTTACCGATTGTTATTTTATTCCTAGGGGATTTTCACTTTTCCATTGTATCCTTTTATTTTTATCTTTTATTCAACATGAGTGTCTTCACCTCATCATTATATCCTTTTATTCAAGATTCTGCTTAGTTGAAATAGATGAGGATATCAAGTGAAATTTTCACATGGTACGTTTGGCATTTTACTTTTAAAATAAAGTGGAGTGAAGTGAAATAAAAAGTATGAATAAAATATGTAGTGGGTTATGATGGTATTTTATTTTTAGTTGTTTCGGATGGAATATTGTTTACTTTTGATATGGGAAATGAAGTTTTTTTGTCTTTTAGTTAATAAATATAATTGCTTTTTGACTTTTTGTTGGAAAAATTGAAGGAAATTTTGGTAAAAAGTGCTTTTAATTTGATGTGTAAGAAGATAAGATGACTTAATTTGACTTGACTTAACTTGTAAAATTACCAAACGTAACATCTGCTTGTGGACATTCTCATCAGATCGTCAAAGAGGCATGGGAAAAATCACAAGACTGGAGCCTCCCTTGAATTAAAGGTGCCCACCGTATGTGACGATTGTTATGCCAACATGTGGGAACGTCGTGGGGGAAAATTCTTTGGATATTGATGGCTTTTTACGTAAGAAAATAAGAAAAAGTTAATGTCAAAATTTGCTCAGTGCCCATCAAGAAAAGGTAAACAGGTTCATGAAAGATTTCTATATAATCATTGGCTTTTAGGGTTCTTTACAAATAGGATAAGTAGGAGGAGGAGGTGTATCTAAAATCGTTGCTTTTTCTTGGTGACTTAATAGACCTTCCATGTGATTGCGTGTGTTTTAAGCTCAAATTAACTATTGTTAAAGGAAAGATTAAATAAAAATGAGATCTTATAAACAAACTTAATTAGGAGGAAACATTACCCTCCAAACTAGACAATGGTAGGAAGAGTTTTTTTTGTCTTTTTGACTGGTAAGTTACCTTTCATTTTCTTTCAAAATGAATAATTTACAAATGGGTTGTCAAATATAACCCCATGGGGCCATACCCCATCAAATCTCAAACCTAATCAGGCCAAAATAAAAGATAACTGAGCCCACAACCCAAATGGCAGAGAAAGAGTTTCTAAGAGAGACGGATCCACAAATGGGCTGTGTTGGACATATATTATGAAAACAATTGCTAATAAATTAGTTATAAAATAAATAATCAGATAAAGGAAAGAAGGAATATGAACAACTAAATAATCAGATAAAGGAAAGAAGGAATATGAACAACTGGTAGCCGAAGCAAGTACGTCACGAAGACGCTACTATTGTGCAGTGGACTCATAGGCGTTTGCCCCAAGATACAATGGCTTCCTGATCCGACAATTTCTACCACTCGTGCACTTGAATGAAGAACTCAAACCTCTGCATACCACTATTTCAAACTTGCTGCGACTATTTCAAACTTGCTTGCAGCAGCATAATATAAAGGGAGAAAGAAAATAGAAAGCATAAAAGAGGAGTTGCGTTATATGTATTCTGTATGAAACCCTTACCCGTAGAGGTGTACAAAATGACCCGTAATCCGACCCGACCCGTGGGTCAATGGGTGGGTCATTCCACCCACAATTTTTGTGCTCGACCCGACTTGACCCGACCCGTGACCATTGGTACGGGTAACGGGTCTCACGGGTCGGGTTACCGGGTGACCCGTGAACCCGATTTTTTTTTTTTGTAGAAGACCAAGGATAAAAATCCAAGAGATATGCCCACTTGTCAAGATGTGGTTTTAATTTCTCTTAGATGTAGTTCACCGACCAATTTCTAAATATTTGAGTTATTATATTGGTCTCATGTCTATGAACTCAAGGCCCATGTATACTATAATATATTTAGTGCGAGGAATATTTATTTTATTCCTATCAACAGATTAAGGTGATTTCACATGAAAAACACGGTACATTTTGAAGCCTTATTAGTTATTACATCTATTTGACATCGGTTTGTTTAATTTAGGTTTCTTAATCTTGAATATCTTGTTGATTGTATTTAATCATTTAATTGGTGACCACTGAATTAATGGTCAAGATGAGAGTGATTACGTAGATTGGACATGGTTTTCGAGTTAAACCGCAACTACTTTTTTTTGTACACCCCTACCCATGGTACAAAAGAAGGCCAACAAATAATCGCAACTACTTTTTACTTTTACATAATTACATCTAATCACTTTTAGTTCTCTAACAATTATCTGAAAGTTGTTTACATAAACAATTTGGTCTACATGAAAAAATAAAAAAAAAAAAACTGACCCGAACCCGACCCATGACCTGTTGA
Organism: Litsea cubeba; assembly: GCA_012931725.1. Classification (NCBI taxonomy): domain Eukaryota; kingdom Viridiplantae; phylum Streptophyta; class Magnoliopsida; order Laurales; family Lauraceae; genus Litsea; species Litsea cubeba. The sequence goes on along the minus strand of CM022949.1, from coordinate 75,799,068 downwards.
CCCGTGACCCGTTGAACCCGTGACCCGTTTGACCCGTGACACAAACGGGTCGGGTTCGTGTGAGTTTTCACCCACAAAAATTTAGACGGGTCGGGTCGGGTTTGACCCGAAACCCGCGGGTTTCGACCCGTGAACACCCCTACTTACCTGCAAACTATCTTATATATATAGAGGAGTCCCAACGGTAACGCTACTTATTACACATTATAGCCGTTCATAGCTATTTGTGGTAATGGTAATGTACCACTAAAGTGGGCGGTTACATGTCAAGCCCCATAACTTCATAACGGCTCCACAATGGTTATGCCTTATAATTCCACAACGGCTAGTATCATAACTCTACAACCGCTAGTATCATAACTCCACAACGGCTAGGGTTGTAAACGGGTCGGTTCCGGTCCGGGTCCAGGGTGGAACCGGAACCGGAACCATTTTCTAAGAAGGGGAACCAGAACCGGAACCGATAATATTAATGGGAACCAAATACTGGAACCGGAATCGTTTGTGAGGCGGATCTGGTTCCGATTCTAGATTAATACTTGTATTTTTTTTTTTAAAAATATGCTTTTTCTACATTTCAATTGAATCATGTACATGCAAACACTTATGTGACATTTTGTCTATCAATAACAGACACTTTTAACTAAAAACTCATAAATTACATCCAAACCGGCAATGAGATGTAGAAAAGTAGAAAACCCTAATGTTGAAAAGTAAAAAGGGTTTTGTTCTCACATACTGTTACCTTATGTTAGTGTATATTGGGTAGTATCCCGGGTCCACGGGTCTGAACCACTGTGGATCCGGAACCGGACCCGTTTAGGTATCGGTTAACAAAAAAAAGGATTTGGAACCGGAACCATTTTCTTATCGGGACCAAAATAAGGACCCAGACCCAGATCCTAACGGGTCGGAACCTTCGGGTAATCGGAGAATCGGGTACCCATTTATAACCCTAACAACAACTATAAGGAAACTGACCGGGCTAGATGGAAGGTAGTGGGCTTGACCTATACTAGTCCAAACATAAATACAAAAAAAAGAAAAGGAAAAAGAAAAAAAATGAGAAATGACCTATGCGAGAATGCACAAAACCACCAACATGCTATTCCTCTCACTAAGGTGATGTCCCTCTAAAGAGTAGATTAGATTGGAAGACATATGCCTAATTTGGTGATCTCATTCGATCACATATAAGCTCGTCTTGATTCATGCTACCCATACTTAAAATGTTCGTGTGGTTAGGAAGTCCAGTTTTAATCTTGAGGTCCTGCCTTCGAATCCCTTAAGACCTTACTCGATACATAGGGCTAGTGGGTGGTTCTCTGTATCCGTGAGTTTACCAATAATTAATCGAAGGGGGTCAGCGGGTTCCCATGTTACATAAAAAAAAAAAAAAAGAGAAGATATTTTCAGTTTTCTTATTAAAGAAAGTGTGGGTTTCTAGGTATTGTTAAATCCCAACTTAAAATAGTTTCCAACTGAGGCTGAAATAAATGGTAACAAAAAATAATAATGAGTAAAAATGCCCCCATAGATTTAGTCACCTTAAAGCTTAATTATAGATGTAGGCGCAGCTTGTCTCTACTATCCACCTCAAATAAAAAATAGGAAGGTTGCATTCTTACTACAAAGTTGAGGTGTTTAGAAGAAGATTAGGTCATCATCTTAAAGAATCTAATATGTTCAAGTTTAAGCGTGGATATTGGTAATGCTTTTATGCGAATATTATTGACTCCAAGATCTAGCCATGATAATTATAAGACAAAAGATCATTGTAAAATCTTTGGTATCAAAGCTTTCTGTTGGCATTGACATTAAAAAAAAAAAAAAAAAAAATTAGATCGACTTTTTAATGGCTATCAATGGTAATGGAGGCTCACATGATTTGTGTATTGCCATTCTTAACCATGATTGCAAAATAAAAGATTAGAAAAGATCATGTTATGTGTTGTCTTTGATTTAGATTGCAAACTTATAGGAACTATCACAAAGATATTTCCATGTTCTTTTATCTTTGAATTTTAGAATTTGATTGACGTTAAGTAATCAGACCAAGAAATTATTAGCTTAAGCTTTCAAACCTCAGCACAGAGACTATGGTGCCCCATAGAGGCCTCATTTTGGGGATTGTTACATGAAATGATGCATATGATTATCCACCAAAAAATACAATACATCTATTGCAATATTAATGACATATCTTACTTGGTCGGTGTTTAATGAAAGTTTAAGAGCTATAGTTCAATTGAAAGCATATGATAGGATTATTTGGTCATCTCTTGTGGTTGAGTAATGCAAGAGAGTGAATTTGAAGTGTTGAATGATGGGGTTACTTTTTAGAGTCAATCCATGAATTTTATAGACAACTCCACATATGACTTAACTCATAGCATGAGGAATTAGTTGTACATAATTTACAATTTTACCTTTCGCTAATAATGATGTAAGCTTGTAACTAAAGGGTTTAATCTCGCGTTTATTCTAGGAAGATTAAGGTAAATCTAAAGTAAGGTTATAAGATTTGTTTTAGTCAATATATCTTATGTTCAAGGAGGATGAGATTTCTTCTTCATTTTCTATTTTTGGAGAAGAACCTTTTTTTTTTTTTTAGTTTGGCCATCAATTGTGGCAATTGTAGCACATTGTAGCACATGTAAACCAAATGTGGCAACAATTAGGTGAGCCTTATCTATCACTGTTGTTACACACATGTAATCATTGCAGCTAGCGGTTCTTCTTCCAGTGGACTATCTCTCCAAACACTCCTACCTAATTCTAGAAGTTCAGCTAAAGATAATCACTAGGCATGCTTCATTTTTTTCCACACTATGTACTTGATATGAAAATGCAGGACTGAGCTAACTTTTAATAGCAGTCCTTTGTCATTACCAAGGGTCAAGAGACGCCTTACTGAACATCTCTCTGACTCCATCAACCTTCTGCCAAGTAATGTTCTTAAGCCGTCTCAAGATCCTATTTTGAATTTCTTAGGAGTTCACCTTCGATAACCTTTTTCCTCTGAATTTTGACTTCTTCATAAGGCTTGTAATTATGCTTTTTTACGGGTTTTGGTCTTTTTTTTTGGGGGCTTAAGCACATGTATTCTCCTCTTTTTTTCTTAATATATTTTCCTTTTAGCAAAATAAATAAAAATAAAAAATAACCCAAGTTGATCCTTCTTAAATTATTTATCTAAACTCAAAAAACATTGCTCCAAATGTTGGAGCCTTCTATGAATCTATTAGTTTTTGGGTGGTGCAGTTGAAAATACATACGATTGATAATTACCATGATGCACAATCTCAAACAATCACAGATAATAACATAACAAATTACGTTGTCTGGCAAGATTGCCTGTGTCCACAAAAAAGAGAAAAACCACATCAATTGTTTTCTCTGTCTCTCATATGATTAGGGTTACAGTGCATAATTATACATTCCCTTTCTAAGCCCTAAGAAAGCCCCCATACATAATGACGGAAATACCCTCAAACTCCAATACATCATGGCTAACCCAATTGACCATCCAATTAACCCGAAATACATGACATGCCCCAACAATCTCCACCTTAGCTTGGATTCTGTCAATCTCATGCCACCTTGAAGATACCCGACAATGTATTTGTCTTTCGGTACCTAGCTGAAAAGTATATGCCCCCGCACCCACTACAACTGGCCATGACCCTTGCACCCCTTAGCCTAAGGTACACCTACAATCTAAGTATTGCTCGGTGTTGATCAAGTTTGAATGGGACTCGTCCTTCTCTATAGTTGTTTCTTTTGTTCTAAACACTCTCATCTTGATCTTCCGAAGTGTCCTCGATTTGTTGTCATCTTTGCATGCATTATCTGTTCAATACAATGAACATTCACTTCCATCCGTCATGACAAATGAGACATTCTTTCTAAATTAGGCGCCTTGTGAATCCTTCCTTTTTTATTTTCACCCAGGTGTTCTTTTCGTCGAACCTACAAGTCTCGTTACTCTGGCAATGAGTTTTTGTCCTCCACTTTGTGATAAATTAGAACCAAATTGTCCTACTTTTTTGGAGGAAACTTTCACAGTTCAATCTTCATGGATTACCGCTATATGACACATTTAAAGACCTCGTCATTTTGTCTTTTGATAATTTCATCACATCTAGCTCCAACTGAATAATGCTTTTCTTCTCTGTGCCATCTGAATGTCATTCTTATAGCCGCTCTACCTAGAATTGCATCCCTTATCAACTGTAGAGTCTTTTTACCATTTCACCATTCACGACGAACAATGCTCCCTTTATCGCCTTCACAATCCCACCTGCTATAGTGCGCTTATAGCCCTTAAAGTCTAAGGTACCCAAATAAATTAAATCACATTTCTTTGCAAACCTAGAACATGCATCACAATGTTGGATCTTTACCAACATGCATCAATCAGGGTTTGAACAATCCCATCAAACATATGGATCTTTACCATTCCTATCCCAACGTTGTCAATTTTACATTATCTTCTATAAGAACACATCCAAGATAGGATTTGTATGCATCAAACAAATATCTATTCGCACACACATATGATAGGAAGAACCATACAATCTAAAATCTATGAATCACTAATCTGACTCGTACTTGTGTAAGGAAATTACTTTTAGGTCCATTACTTGGACCACACGTCCTTACCTTTCCCGAAATGTGGTCATTATAGGAATTCCGTTTTCATAGGATATATGCTATTAATTACTCAAAAACGGTTTCTTAATGAGATATATTCCATAATATTCTCTACCTTGATGGACGGTTGAGATTAAATCTAAGGAAACCCTAATTGGAAATTCGGTCCTCTCTCCACCTATAAAATAAAGCCTTTCGTCCATTCACAAAGGCTGCTCACGAAACTCAACACATTAGGGTTTATAGGCAAGGAGAGAGAAACCGAAATCATTCACCTAGCCTCTTCTTAGACGGATCTCAAATCAATTAGTAATAGCATCAGACAGCAGGATCGGAAAGCTCTCTGCATCAGGATGTCTGGAGGTACTCTTCAATTTATTTAAGATTAAATCATATATGTGATTATCATGATGTTCACAATCTTAGGGTTCATGTTAATAATAGTATAACATGTGGTATCAGAGCATGGTTTTAGAACACATGATCGTCCATTAATTAGGATAACTTTGCATCGCTATAATTGACAAATATAGATCCGTTTCTAACTCTGTTTGCAGCAATTTATTGATCCAACTATTATGGCCTGCATGAATGATTTATATTTATGTATTCCGCAATCTTAATTTGACCACGACTGTTTGATCGTGATTTATTGAAAGTTTTGAATATTTTATTCTGCATAAAACTCCTGCGTGAGTGAAAATTCAATTTAATAGTTAAATAGATCTGTAACTGGAACGTCGTGACTGAAGTGAAGGGCACTGTTTCAAGACTGAAGATGGCGTTGTGAGGCAGTCGAAGATAAAGACAGATGATCCAAAAGAAGGACAGAAAATAGGCCATATAGTTGGATCATATTTTCATAATTATTCCGTATTATGCTGATTATCATTAGTATATTTCTTCATAATCGATGGTATAATGCCTCAAAAAAATTTTTTCGCTGCCTTTTTGGTGAGTGCCCCGGACGGAGGACTGCCCTCCGGGGCTTGGTTTTCTTTATCAGTACTTTTTCATATAACGAATGATCTATCATGGATGCATGCAATATAAAATATTTATATTCATATTAAGTTAATTTTGATTACCAAAGTTCTATGCTTAGGGTTAGGTCTTCACCACAGCGACCCTAACAATTAAACACTGAATTTTGGCCATAATAGTACCATCATGATTTTACATTACATATTGTTCAAGCGCATGATGCATTTAGTCGCCCACAGGTGGATTGTATTCATCCGTTTGAACAATAATTAAGGAGTGGTTGTTCATATGTAGACCAAAGATGTCCACAGATATCTTACCGGTCCTAATTAAGAGTAACATCACTCATTTACACCACCTTGAATATGATGACCTTAAATGGTATAATATGTAGAAATTATGGTGACTACCTACAGGATCACCTAAATTTTTATGTCGTATATATTCATATATTATGTATGTGTTGTCTTATTTTAATTAAAGCCTTATTGTTGTATCTCTATTGCAATTATTGCACCCACTAATCTGAATTCGAATGCTACCCTTTGTCACTAAGCTCAATGGAACCAACTTCTCAGAATGGAAAGAGCAAGTTGAGTTCACATTGGGGGTACTTGAACCGGATATGGCTCTTCTTAAAGATAAGTCAGCTTCACTCACTGAAACAAGTACCCTGAGGAAAAGACCCTCTTTAATGCTTGGGAGAGGTCTGACAGACTAAGCACTATGTTTTTGCGAATGACTATTGCACCAATATCAAAACATCCCTTCCTACACCTGAGAATGCTAAGGACTATATGAAGGCCATTGAAGATAGGCTTAAGACTGCAGACAAATCCCTTGCTGGGAAACTAATGGCAGATCTTACAACCATGAAGTTTGATGACACTCGCTCAATGCATGAGCATGTCATTGAGATGACCAACCTTGCAGCTAAACTAAAGAATTTGGGACTATTAGTGGATGAGGTTTTTTCTCGTCCAATTTATCCTCAATAGTTTACCTCCTCAGTACGGGCCTTTCCAAATTCACTACAACACTATTACGGACAAGTGGACAGTGAATGAATTGGCTAACAAACTAGTTCAAGAGGAGGACAGGCTGAATCAACAAGGTATAAATTAGCTCATCTCGTTCAAGGAGCTGGACAAAAAGCTAGGAGAAAGCATAATTCAGGCCAGAAAGGGCACCACCCAGATCTAATGAGGCTAGTCAGAACCCCAAGAAGAAAAAGAAGGAAGACGTATGAAAATTTTACAAGAAACCTGGACATTTTCAGGCAGACTGCATTAAACGTAAAGAATGGTTCGAAAAGAAAGGTAACCCTATGGGTTTCGTAAGTTATTTCGAATCAAATCTTATTATGTTTCTTTTGATACTTGGTGGATTGATACTTGTGCTAATGTTCATGTTTTCAATTCAATGTAGGGATTCCTTACGATCCAAACCATAAACCCAAGTGAGAACTTCCTTTTTATGGGAAACACAGACAAAGCTCTAGTTGAAGCTATTGGAGCTTTTCGTCTTGTTTTAGATAGCGGTTATAAGTTAGACTTATGTCAAACTCTTTATGTTCCGTCTATTTCCCGTAATTTGGTTTCTGTAAACGCACTTGATAAAGTTGGTTACTCGTTTGAAGTAGGAAATGGTAATTTCAGTTTATTTAAAAATTCTAGTCATATTGGTTCTGAAATTCTGATTGATGGGCTATACAAGTTTCATCTTGAAAGTCAATTTACTGAAACCCATCTTACCTTGCATTCAAAGGAAACAAAATGAAAGTCATCTAAAATGACTCTTATTTCTTGTGGCATAAAAGACTGGGTCACATATCCAGTGAAAGAATCAAACGATTAATAAAAGATGGTGTCCTTCCGGATCTAGATTTTACTAAAATTAAAGTATGTGTGGATTGTATTAAAGGCAAAACAACAAAACACACAAAGAAAAGAGCCACAAGAAGTACTCAGTTTCTTGAAATAATTAATACAGATATTTGCGGACTCTTTGATGTTCTAACCTTTGGGGGAGAAAAGTACTTCATTATCTTTATTAATGATTACTCACGTTACTATTATTTATACTTGTTGCATGACAAATCTCAGTCTGTGAATGCTGTACAAGTGTTCATTATTGAAGTCGAAAGGCAACTAGACAGAAAAGTGAAAATCATAAGGTCCGATAGAGGTGGTGGTTTTTATGGTAAGTATGATGAAACATGACAATACCCTTGACCTTTTGCAAAACTTCTCCAAAAGCTTGGAATTGTTGCCTAATACACAACGCCTGGTTCTCCATGGCAGAATGGTGTAGTCGAAAGGTAAAATCGTACATATATGGAAATGGTTAGATCCATGATGAGTCATGCTAATTTACATATATCCTTGTGGATGGATGCTCTACGGACAGATGTTTATATCTTGAACATGGTTCCCAATAAGGCAGTTACAAAGACACCTTTTGAACTGTGGAAAGGATGGAAACCTAGTTTAAGACATCTCAAAATTTGGGATTGCCTAGCTGAGGCTAGAGTTTACAACCCACATGAAAAGAAATTGGACCTTAAAACAAACAGTGTTACTTTATAAGTTACCCAGAAAAGTCCAAAGGATTTAGGTTTTATTGCCCCAACCATAGTTCGAGAATTGTTGAAACCGGTAATGCTAGATTATTTGAGAATGGCGAAATCAGTGAGAGTAATAAACCTCAAGATGTGATCATACAGGAAATCAGGGTATCTATCCCTTTACCCTCTATTCCGAAAGATGTTAGAAATACTTTTGTTGTTGAACCATTTAACAATGAAGAAAACCTAATAAATGATCAACAACTCCATAATGAGATTGTCGCCAATGAACATATGGATGAAGCACCAGAGGAACCAGCATCAAGAAGGTCTCAAAGACAAAGGAGATCGGCTATTTCAGATGATTACATACTTTACCAAGTAGAATATGAAGAAGGGATAATTAAAGACCCGATTTCTTATTCACAAGCCATTACGGATGTTAGTTCTAGTAAATGGATTGATGCCATGAAGGATGAATTGAAATCTATGGATGAAAATCAAGTATGAGAAGTTGTTCAATTGCCTTTAGGACACAAACCAGTTGGCTGTAAATGGGTCTTCAAGACCAAACGCGACTGCAAAGGCAATATTGAACGACATAAAGCCAGACCTGTTGCCAAAGGTTTTAATCAGAAAGAAGGCATTGACTATACTGAGACTTTTTCCCCTGTGTCCAGGAAGGATTCTCTTAGAATTGTCATGGCATTAGTAGCTCACTATGTCCTCGAGTTACATCAAATGGATGTGAAAACTGCCTTTCTTAATGGAGATTTGGATGAAAAAGTCTACATGCGTCAACCTGAAGGCTTCATAATTGAAGGTCAGGGAGACATGGTCTGCAAACTTAAGAAATCAATATATGGACTGAAACAAGCTTCGAGGCAATGGTACCTAAAGTTTCATGAAATCATTACTGACTTCGGATTTCAAAGAAAACATAGTTGACCCTTGCATATACCTCAAGATCAGTGGGAGTAAGTTCATATTTTTGGGAGTAAGTTCATATTTTTGGTGCTGTATGTTAATGACATATTACAGGCTAGTAGCGACCTTGGTTTATTATATGAAACAAAGGATTATCTCTTTAAGAACTTTGAAATGAAAGATATGGATGAGGCTTCCTATGTGATAGGAATAGAAATATTCCGTGATAGGTCACTTGGTATTTTGGGATTGTCTCAGAAAGCATATATTGACAAAGTTCTAGAGAGATTTGGCATGATGACATGTTCCTTTAGTCCTGTTCCACTGCATTAAGGAGACAAGCTTGATCTTATGTAGTGTCCACAGAACAAATTAAACGTAAAGAAATGAAAAAATATCCTTATGCTTCTCTTGTAGGGAGTTTGATGTATGCACAGGTCTGTACTAGACCTGACATTAGTCATGTTGGGTAGATTTCAAAGTAACCCAGGAATCGCTCATTGGAAAGCTGCAAAGAAAGTACTGAGATACCTCAAGGGAACAAAGAATTATATGCTCACATACAGAAAATCAAGTCACTTACAGGTGACTGGTTATTTGGATTCAGATTTTGCTGGATGTCCTGACACCAGACTTTGCACTCTTGGCTATGTGTAAATCTTATGTGGAGGTGCAATATCATGGAAAAGCTAGAAATCCGAGTTGCTTTACACATCCACCATGATGGCTGAATATGTGGCATGTTATGAGGCTGCAATTTAGGGAACATGGTTGCATAATTTTATCTCTTAGTTTGGAGCTTTGAGTTTCATCTCTAAGCCATTAACTCTTTACTATGACAATGACGCTGCACCTTCTTCTCCAAGCATGAATGATATCTAAGGGAGCAAAACACATGGACCTTAAATATCAATCACTGAAGCAAGATGTTAGATTACAGAAATTTGTAATTGAGTCTATATGTACAGATTCATGGTTGCAGACAGATTCACAAAAGGACTACCTCCAAAGACCTTTCAGGGACATACTGGAAGCATGGGTTTTGAAGATAGTTCTTAATTATCATTTCCTGCCTTTTATTCGTACTTGTATTTGACATTTATTGAGCTCTTAATGCAACTCTACATCTGCTATTTCTATTTTTCCATTGTGTTACATATTTATGTTTGGATGAATGATAAACAGAAACAATCTTTAAACAAAGACATTATAAGACCATTACGTAAATCTCCTATTACGGTCTAGTTATGAAGGTTGTAAATGGCGTAGTACATGAAAGTAAGCATGTTGCAGTATAATGTGTGCACGCCATGACTCCCATTGATAACCGAAATTAGCCAAGACACTTATGATAACCGACTAAAGCAGTGTTAGCATATAATGCGCGCCTTATGATTCCTAAAATGAAAACATTAATGAATCTTCCTATTGAACAAGTGGGAGACTGTAAGGAAATTACTTTTAGGTCCATTACTTGGACCACACGTCCTTACCTTTCCCAAAATATGGTCATTATAGGAATTCTGTTTTCATAGGATATATGCTATTAATTACTCAAAAATGTTTCTTAATGAGATATATTCCATAATCTTCTCTACCTTGATGGACGGTTGAGATTAAATCTAGGAAACCTTAATTGGAAATTCGGTCATCTCTCCACCTATAAAATAAAGCCTTTTGTCATCACAAAGGCTGCTCACGAAACTCAACATATTAGGGTTTATAGGCCAAGAGAGAAAACCGAAATCATTCACCTAGCCTCTTCTTAGACGGATCTCAACATCAATCAGTAACAACCAGATAGC